>BMAO01023495.1:0-59487 GCA_019973975.1 Trichonephila clavata
AAAATTTCCAAACTTGTATGGCTTGATTCAATTTTTTGCACTAGCGGATTCAGTAGAATGAGCTCAGATGTTTCATCATTCTCATTAATAGTAGCACGAATGGTATGACGATTTCCAGTAAATCGGCGCTTCTTAGACCTTCCAGATCGATTTAGCCATAATTAATCAATATTTTGCCTTTAAAAAGACAATTTTTTTTAATAAAATATATCAAAATAATAAGTTAAATGAGGTGCGAAGAATCGAGTCGTCACAGTAATCACAGTAAATGGCTTATTAAAAAATTATATAACAATCTTTTTTATTTGTAATTAAGTTTCTCATTTACTAAGCTCAAATATATATTTCTTCTGCAAAATTAAAATCACTAAAAATTTTGATTTAGGTGAATGAAAAAAAAACAGATTTTTATTTTACAGTGAAAATTAGATACGTAAGGGAATTTCACTATTATACTCAAGACATGGAAGAAAAACTGCCTGAAAAACAATCTCCCAAATGGAGAAATATCTCTGGTTTCAATGAACCACTAGGGCATAGAAAAATGCTATAACGCCAAAAAAAAAAATGACAGACAAAAAACAACCCAGTGAAAAGGAACAAATCTGAGTAACAAAAATTCCTCTTTAAATGCCAGAAGTCAAAAAAAAAGAACAGTTGCCGCTAGTACTTTACTATGGATAATGACAGATAAAAGGAACAAACAAGGCCGGACGTGTAATGCGCAATTTGTTGGCAGCACCTATTCCTATAATCTACAAACAAGGATGGGTTACTTTGATATTTTTGGCCTCTTTTTGAAAATCGCCAAGTTCATCGTTGGCTTAATTGAACCTACTAAAATCATTCTTGCTATAGCGCTCGTGCTGAAAGGTTCGTATATGAAATTCTAGCGGGGAGATTTATTGATTAGGTATTTTATAACTTTGAATTATAATGTTTGATTGTTACATTTTTTTGCAGTTTTTATATTGTATCAATTTCCTGTTAAGTTTTCCATCATTTTAACATATTTACTGATTTATGGAATTTCTAACTTATGTGAACAACTAAAAACTTTGATTCATAATTTTGAATTATTATTTTACTCTTTTTATATTGTATTTTTATTTTATTTTGTGCTTTGATTTGATGTAATTAACATTTTCCGTTCATCGACTTTCTAGCTTCTGCCGTGTAAAAGCTCGATTCTCCGATCACGTGAATGTAAAAATTTTATGCTTTGATTATTTATAATGTTTTAATAATACGTTTTAAAATTTCCAGGTATTTACCGTTGTAGTAGATTCATTATTTTTTAGTCCCTGCTGGGTGATTGCCCCCTTGGCGGATCTCGTGAGTGTAAAACTTTTTCTTGTCGTTAAATCGAAAGTTCTATTGATTGTTATGAAAAATTAACGTAAATATATGAGGTAAATTGTTTGGCTAAATTTTTAAATGATTGTGAGAATAATAATAGAAAATAGAAATTTTCTGGAGGTGTTCTTGTAAAAGAAGGGTGCCCTGCTAGGATCCAACCAAAGGTAATATTACTATTCTTAATAAGAAAATACATTTATTTAATTAAAGTAAGAAAAAATTCATTATTGGAATGTATTATCTATTGCAAAAAATTTTATACGAATCACATGTAAAGATCTACACAATATGTTGAGATTTAACTTTCCCTTAACCTTTTCCATATCATGAGTGAAATTGTAGATTTAGATATTTAACACATTTGCTAACATGTGAAGCTTCCTAGACATATAAAAGAAAAAGCTAATCTTGAAGTGGGTATTGAAAAATCTTCAGTATTAGAATATGTATTCGGTTAATAGAAGTTTAATTGTACTAGACTAATAAGGAATGCTTTGCTCTGTTGCTCATGTTATTATTAATAAATTAAATACAGGAAATATGTATTGTGTTTCAACATTCTGAGCGAAAGGGTGCCCAGTTAAAAATTAATTGCATTACGCCTTCAATGCACTTGGAAGAAATGATTAAATGATCTTGTTTTCCAATTTTGAAATGCGAAGGGAAATTTCTCTAGTAGCTCATTTGGAAGGAATAAGTTCAATCAGATGTAAACAAATAATGGAAAATTTTAAAATTGCATCGACTGATAAAAAGCCTGCTTTCAATAAATATTTTGATGATAATTATTGTAATTCAGCCTACTAATAGTATAAGTCACATCATCTACTTCTGCATGCCAATACTGATAAAAATATATATTGTTAATCTATTCACAATACATGAATGTCCAATTATTTTTAAATGAAAATTTAACTGTCAAGCAGATAGTTTGTTGAAAATACAGCATGACACATATTTAGCACATTATAGAATTTTAAATGGTACTCTCCCCAGTTTATATCCTCACAACCTATTTCCATTTCAAAATGAATTGAAGATTCCTGACAGATATTTATGACCAGGCAACAAATTCTTGGTTTGTAAAATCGCAAACTAATGGAGATGTATTTTATGTTGTTAAAAAGATTATGGTAGCATTTCAGAAAGAGGTTATGTGTGTGTGTGATCAATGCCATTACAGGTGTGTAAAATTATCATGTTCGGCTTGGTATACATGTGAATGCTCAGATAATCATGCACCATGTAAACATATTAAGTTCATTCTTAAATTGTTTGAGAGATTCCATGTTGTTGAAAATGTTGAATATACTTCTTTCCATATCTCAGATAGAAAGTGTGGTGTGGGGTCTTCCACCAAATAAATATGTAATGACATAAGAAAAACCAGGAGACTGAACTTCTACTTGTAGTATTAAATTGTTTATTGCAAGGTAAAATAGTTCAGGAACAATTGTCTACACATGCAATTCAGTAAAAGAAAGATAAAAAGTAATTACTAAAGAATTTTATTTACCTGATCCTCATGTACCTACCTCCCAATCAGCATTTGAACTAGCAGCAAATATTTAAGCCAACTATTGGGGATATAAAAAGGAAAACTCTGGAATGTTTTTATTTAGTTGTCAAGAAAGAAAACATTCAAGCTCAGGCAAGTCAGCATTACTCAATTCAAAAACTATTTGCAAAAAAAACTTAACTGTATCTTTAACACCTGATATATGCTTGTAGTGGAGTTGTTTTATGTTTTCCAAGACATTTAGCTATGTTTTTATGGGCTGAAGTTGTTGTATATTTTTATATCAGATGAGGAGGTAAGTAATTATCAAAAATGACCAAATTTTTGTCACAAATGGCTTTATGACAGTATATTAGAAGCATATAATTTAAAAATCATGCAGGATAGAGATTCCATTGCAGTTGAATGTTACCACACAAATTTTGGAAAGTGATGGGAGTATGGTAATTTTTTATATCATTCATTCTTAATAAAATTTTAGGCAAAAAAATTGATTTTGCTTTTGAAACATACGAATTTAGAAAATACATGTATACTTTTTGCAGGTAAGTGTTTAATATAAAATATATAGAGAATCAGGTGATGTTAATGCTTGCTATCAATACAAGTAAAAGTATATACTAAAGTAAGCAATGTGTTTTAATTTATGTGTAAATAACTCTTAATAATAAATTTTAATATTTGTTCTATTTGGTATACAAGTATAGACCTTGAAAATCTGCCTTGCCTATTTAGAAACAGGTATTTCATTCATATGTTACATTTCATGGGTGATGAGGAAAGTGGTAGTGAAAGTAATGATATAATGTGATTGTCTTTTTTATGGTATAGATGTACTAATAAGGATTTGTTTATTTTTTTGTCCAGAAATGGACCAGTTTTTGATATACAATTTGTTTTATAAATACTTTAAATAGTTATAGTTTTTCAGGTTGCTTTATATGTGTTCTGTGTATCAACCAGATGAATGAAGTAAATATTCTTACATCTCTGAAAGTCTTGAATGACTTTTTGATCTTAAAAAGTGCTAGATGGGATTTTCAGCTGTGGTGACATATACATTATAATTGCATCACAGTTGTGAAAGACTTTCTAAAGCATTAAAGATTGTGTAATGTAATTAATTAGTAAGTAATATTTATATGATGGGAAATGCAATACAAGTTAATATTTTATTTAGTTTTAAAAGCAATCAATTGTCTACTTTTTTTAAGATTGTCAACAATATTAGTTACACAACACTTTTTAATACAGTAGGTATAATCCAAAACCATTTGAAAAATACAATGGTTTGTGCAGTAAAGTAGCTTAAAGAGTGGTGCATTCCATCTTATGTCAAAGCTGTACAAGTAATAAATTTTTCTTAAATCGAAAAACCTTGTATAGTTGATTTTTCATAATTTTTACAAATTCCATAAGGAAACAATCATTAGCTGCATAGTTATTTATATTAAAATTTTAACATTTACATGCAACATAAATACATTTAAGAAAAAAACGTTAACAGTACATATTTTGTAAAGAAAATTAGGAAACTGTATTTCTTTTTTTAAAAAAAAGGTATAAAGTATTCATTCAGTTTTGAAATTCTAGAAATATTATGCAAGTCAATTATTTCTTTGCTACTTTCCATAATAAATGATTCTGTTGTAGCTAAGTTCATCAAAATCGTTTCCTTCAACCATATAAGTTATACTAGAATCCTAAGAGGGTTTTCAGATAAAAATATAACTTAGTTCTTGGTTTTGCTAGTTATTTTTATAATGCTTGATACTCAACTAATTTTCTAGATGTGCTAACTTTAGAAGACTTTCAGAAATATATAAAACCTGCAGCTAATTGATGAATTGAGGCTTCACATAACAAATAGCGATCTTACATCGATAGATTAAATCAGTCGCATTAAAATAGAAAGATAGCTTTTTATTGGACCTCGTAAAAAAGTTTGTTAATGTCTGTCTCAATTGCTACTATTACTCTTATTCAAACTTGCATAAAGACTTCTATTTTTCTTTGGTGATCTTTTTGACAATCACATCGTTCTGATTTTTAAAAAAATGCATTAAAATAATTTTATTATTATACTAATATTTTATTTTACTAAAAGGATGAAATTCCGTAGAACTATTAATCTTGGGAGGGTTTTATTTGAAATTTAAGAAGATATTGCTGCAAAATAAAAGATTCGCAATAATATACTTTAGTATTCTAATGATATATTTCAATTATTGTGAGATGAATGAAAGAAATGCATTTATTAATTTCAGTAATGAAACATATGTAAAACGAAATACAAAACAGGCTCGGATGTGTGTAACAAGACAAAATTTGCTTGATAGTAAATTGAGAGGAACTCAGGAACGATCAAAACAATCTCACATTAGAAAGAGCTGTACATTTTTTAATAAATTCTGACGGGATTTAATAAAAATTTTGGAAAGGCTGGGCATGTTTTTCAAAGATTTGTCTGATGATTATAAAAAAGAATTCAAAAACACCTTATTTATTAAAATTTATCCGATAAATATCTCCGAAATTTCGGGTTTTTTTTTTAATATTTAACTATTGGATTCAGTGTATTGATCAGCAATAAAATAAAGGGACCATATGCAAGATTATTACGCTGGAGAATTACGCGTAGTAATACATTAAACTCCCGGGAGGGGGGGGGGAATTCGACGTTTCTGCAAAAACCTCTCTTTTTCCCTGCACAATTAAAAATAATTTTTTCTTTTTTGAGATGTAGTTTGGAAATGAATATATAATTATACTGTACAATATATATATATTATTTTATTTTTCTCACGTTTTCATTACTTTAATTTTTTTTAACTTTAAGTTTTGGGGGAAATGGCTATTCTTTTTTTAAAAAAAATTGTGGAAAATAAAACCTGAATTTTTTAACAACCAAAACAGGGAAACAACACGACTTTTACAATTTTAGATTTTTAAAAAGGAGGCAGTAAGGGATATAAATAAATTTTTCTCAAGTTATAACATATAAAATTTTCACCATCTTTCAAAACAGATTAAGAAAAGAAAAAAAACTGGAAGATCTTGAGATTTATTTTTATACATTTATTATATTTTTTCATCTGTAAAAGTATTTTCATTTTTTTACGTTGCATATGCATTCTTATTTTTATACATTTACAATGTATGCTAATGCACTTTCGAAATTTCTTCATTTCTTAAAATTCTACTTGGTTTTCTTTTTTGTGCTGTATCAACTTAAGAAAAAATTTATTATATATATATATATATATATAAATCATTTGTTTCATTTAGTAAAGCACTTTTAAATTGATAATCTGTGTAAAGTAGTTGAATAATATTTTTCTCTAAACAAGCTATAAAAGATTCAAAAAATCTTTTCAATGAAATTGAAGGTTTTCTATTTAGTACACTTTATTTTTCTGTATTTGAATCACACTGAAGTACAATCACAGCCAAAATTACAATTTCCGTAATTTAAATATCAATAAAAAAAATAAAAGGTGTTTTTTTCACTTAGATAATGATGATTTTAAATTTTAATTGTTCCTTATATTTTTTTATTCAGTGTTTTCTGATAATAAATACTTAAAAATATTATATAAATATCAAAAACTCGGAAAATGATTTTAAAAACATTTTATTACTATTAAAGACTGAATATTGAATCACTAAGGAAATTCTAGAATGTGAAAGTGCCGAAAAAGAATGTTACATCACAATCACTTATCTCTCTTTGTAAAATAAAATTGAATGTTTTAATTAGCACCGATTTTAGATTTATTCACAGATTATAGCCAATATTGAATAAAGGATAACATTAGAATTAGATTTGCTTGACTTTTTATTATAGTTTTCACTCCAATTAGGAAAAGTTTACACTTGAATCAAATATTCCTATTTAAGTCCTTCATATTTCTATTCTCTGAGCCTTTAAAAAAAAACTCGTCTTAAAGTGAAATCTTGAAAACGCTTATCTAAAATAAAATTCAAGTAATGATCAACCCAATATTTATATATACATATTAATTATGTGATTATAAAAACTATATAAAGAGAGAGAGATTTATCTTTTAACTAGCTGTATTAAACCACAATTAAAGATACATAATTTTCAAGCAAGGAAAATTTTAGGTATTTGAATTCCTTTTAATCACTTGACAATTTATATGAAAAGGACACCTTTAAATTAAAGAATACATAATGTCATTGAAAACGGGATGACTGTTTTTGATTTCAATGAACATCATTTTTAATAAATCTTAACAAGTTGATCCGATCAAACAGCAGTGTATAACGCCTGAATAAATTCTGATTGCTTAATATAATTAAATAGAGATGGTGATTTATTATGAATGAGTGATTGAATATATATATTAACATCTTACTATTCAGCTACACAAAGGCTTTTGGTGACAGACCACGTAATTTTGAACCATGGTCAAGCAACGAGAACGACACCTGAGCTGGCACCCCATCTCCCGACTTCCACACCACATCAACAGGAGAACATTTGAGCCTCGACGCATTTATCGTGCATCGGCCGCTTCTGTTGGGTGGGTATTCAGAGGTACTAGCCTAGAACTCACACATGACTCGCCAGTCACGAGTCCATTACTTTGAACACTAGGCTACCGCGGCCTATTGATTCATTATATTATAAAGGATAATAAAAATGAATTTTTTCA
Organism: Trichonephila clavata; assembly: GCA_019973975.1. Lineage (NCBI taxonomy): Eukaryota > Metazoa > Arthropoda > Arachnida > Araneae > Nephilidae > Trichonephila > Trichonephila clavata. The sequence goes on from BMAO01023495.1 coordinate 7,561, forward strand.
AGTGTAAATAGTTGCTTAAGAGTAGTTATATCAAGTCATACTAACATAATTTATTTTTATTTTATTTTTGATGCTCCGCAGTTATGGTCATCTTCTTGTCTTAAACTGAGAATCATTAGTTTAGAATTTCATTTTTTTTTTAACCATTCATTTCATTTTGAAAGATCTACAGCTTTAATTAAGAATCTTCAACGAGTATGAAATAAGAAACAGAATGAATTTTGTACAGTGATTAATAATATAAAAGTTCTAGCCATCTTCAACTTTTTCTGTCCCGGACAAAGATGGAAAATGCCGCCCCTCTACCCAAAGTAAAAAGTTGTTAAAAAAGGTAAATTGTTTACAGATCTACACCTACAAAACTTGAATAATTTTTCGAACAAAGAGACAGAATAACAATACATAAGTACTAAAACACAAAAATAAACCGAAATCAAAATAAACAAAAGACTACAAGTGTTTTTTCCTGACTTTTAATTCTGAAAACATTCTAATCAATTTTTTAAAATCAGTTTGTTCAGCTAATTCATGTTCGATAGCCAATCTTGCAAAACCATTTACAGGGCCGATCCTAGGGAGTCGGCCGCCCGCGTGCGAAGACCTAATGTGCCGCCTCTTTAGAGAATTTTTCATATTTTGACTAATGTTCATAACTGTTAAAAAACTCTTTTTAGTTTATGTTTTTGATTTGAAAGTGAAAGGTGGTAGCGTGCATATGGAGACTGTTAAATTTAATGAGCTGGGATTAAAATGTTATGTTTGGAATATCTTTTTTGAGAAACAATTGGGTGTTTCATTTAAGACTCGAAGATGTTGCGGAAAATAAAAGTTAAGTGGTAAATAGGGGATTTTATTTTAGATCTAATTTAATTATCCTTACATATACATAGATAAATTTCAATAATTGCGGTATCCTGATCAGAACAATTTGCTGTGATATGGATCAGTATGCAATTGCACCGAAATTCTTTTTTAACAATTTAACGATAAGAAAAAGTAATAATAATAAAGAAATGTACAGTGTTATTACGTCTAAATTATCTTCTTTACTGAAAAGTATTTTAGAAAAATTCTATATCACCTATTCAGCATAACTTTATTGAAAAAAATAAATAATGTAACATGCACAAACATACCTCTATCCTCAAATAAGAGAAGGAAATAACGTTTGAGAAAATGAATACAAATAACATTGAGGAAATAACCTTATCTAAGTACGTTTCGGTAGTGAGTGAGGAGAATAAATGTCCGGAAAAAAGATTAGAATAAAAACATCTGAACAAACATAAGTTTCTATAAAATGCGAGCAAAGCAATTCCAAGTAATAGTGATCAGGAATTCGTGGCCACTGTTGTTTCTGTCGGATATCAATCAGATTTCTAGTGCCACTGAAGAACTATCGTATAAAATGGCTGATACACACTAAATCTGAGGAAGCTGAAAGTACTCACGTTGGCGGGGTGTGGAACTTTGAAGAGTAGGGTGCGAAATCAACTGGCATTCTCGTCATTTGACTGCAGTTAAAAATTGCGAGAGTTATTACCACTAGCCTTGGAAACTCTGCAAAATATTTAATCACAATAATATTCTTGTGGAAATGTAGAAGAATCTTAAAATTCGAGTGTTTTCTTACTTTTTTTCGTGGCCATACAGGAATTTTTGGACAAGAAAGGGCTGATTTCTTGGTAAAGTCGACAGCCAAGCGGGGGATTGAAATCTCAGTTAATATTCCAAAAAAAAAAATCGTTTTACAAGAAACAGACTAAAGAAAATATTGTCCCTATTTGGAACATTATGTACGCGCTCAGATCACCCTTTCTGACGAAATAATTTTTTCCGACCATTTCGTAAAGACTGTCTTGTGATAATTTTTTTTTTTACAAATTGCATAAAATCACATTCCTTACTGCGCATAATAATTGGTGAGCAGTGTTGAATATCTTATCTTTTTTTGTTCAAAATTAAAGAAAGGAAGAAAATACCAGAAATTTAAACAGCATGCTCTTAAAATTAACTGACCTTCAAATTTTTTCAGCTTATTTCAGTTTAAGCCATTTGTCTATTTTTCTGACTTATTTGTTTTTGTTATTTCATTATTTTGTTTTGTTATTTACTTTTTATTTTATTTATCTTATATTGTTTGTTTTATTTACTTCTGTAAGCCCAGGGTGATACTTTTGTTTTACGCGGGTATTATTTTATATGTCTTCAATAAAAAAAATGACTTCTAGCCCTCTTATTGCTGTGGAGTGCGACGTTAATAATCAATAAAGTACAATACCTTAAATTATTTTCAATCGGAATAAAATAAGTTCTATTTGAATTGTCGAATTCCCATTGATTGATTATTTATTAACATCGTGCGTACACGTGACACGATGCTATTGGCGACTGACAGAAGTAATGAAATCTCAAATCTGAGGTCAAATTAAACTAACCCAAGTATGACAACCTGGCAACTTGAATATTTTGAGTCTTAAAGGATTTAATGTATATCAGCTCATGAATACCACCTAGTTGTCAATAATTCAGGTGAAATATTTATTTCCCAGAGATTTCTAATTCAATAGAGATGATGGACAAATCTGAAAGCCTTTCTCGTATCATATTATTTCTCAAGTAATGGTTAATAATTTTTAATTTAGTAAAATTTCTTTCACCTAAAACAGGTAATGTCAAAACAATACTTTTTAAAAAGTATTGCTAAAGCAAAATTTAGAAAACTGGGAATGACAGCATTTTTAATCATAATTTCTAATTTCATGGCGCGTCTATAAGGGTATTCTCAGTATTTTTTACCTAAGTCATGTGAAAATAAAACCATAAAGCACTCGCAAAGCCTGGGACTCGACGCAAGGGGATATTTACAAGCAATTTATTACTTCCTTTGTGCAAGTGAAGGAGGAAGTGGACAGGGGTCCTTTTCAGAAGCCTGAGAAGCTTAACAGCTTCCCAAAATAACTATCAGTTGGAAGTGACACAGGAAACGCTTGGAATGAGGGCCTGGTCTTTCCATAGAGAGGGGTCATCTGTAAGGTCATTGTATAACTTGCAGGACTGGACAATTCAAGGGAAATTCCTGAATGCATCGTAAAATCGGCGCCTATAAATGGAATATTTGTTCCTCTCAAATGTTTTTAGCGCGTTTTTCACGTAGTGTAAAAAAAGCGCTATTAGGACGCAAATTTCGTCTTCATTCTCGTTCCATATTTTGTCGTACCTTTTTCTCAGCCAATAAGCAACCAATTGACCTCGGGTTTTCGGCATTGGGTCGCATTTGTGCCATAGATGAGCCGAATCATATTTAAATTTAATAATTTTTTTAAAAATATAGTACTACTTTATGTTAGTAAAAAGTTCATTAGTTGCATTATTGTAAAATACAACATGTGAAAAACGCGCTAAAATTACTTGGCCATGCCAATGATTGATATCTTGTTTTTTTTTTTAAAATCCTGAAACACTTTTTTTTTTCTGAATTGAAGCTGTTTTCCTCTTGTTCTAGGATTTGGCAAGGAAAAATAATAGGGAAAGGTTAGCCTGGATTATTTGAAGAGCATAGACTATTTTAATTAATTAAAATATTTATTTTTATATCTTTATTGAGGAGCACTGAAGCAATGGAATCTAGTAATATCTGTTTTTAATTTTCCTGGGATAATTAGTGCTCTAAAGTGATATCACTTGTTGATGCTTTTAGCAAGCTCCGATACAGACTTTTAAACATTGCCAAACACAATTCTTCTGGCATAAAAAGTTCGACAATATTAATCTAAAAGAAAAAATTATTGCAATTTTTAATTTTTCAGCAGCTTTCAGAATACACAAGTAATACATTTCGTTTATCGTCAGTAATTAAATTCACTAACCAAAAAACTGGAATAAACAATTTGAATAATTAATAAATTAAAAGTAAAAAAAACTTTTTTAAAAACAAGCTTTTATTTAAACGCACTAAAAAGAATAAAATAGATTTTTCTTTACAATTTTTTTACTATTAACTTATAACGTCATTACACAATTTACATGATATAAAAGCTTGTCGCAAGATTAAAGCACTCTTATTTAAGAAAAATTTATTTTTTTCTTTTTTAGTGCGTTTAAATATATATAAAAGCTTGTTTTTAAAAAAGTTTTTTTTTACTTTTAATTTATTTTTTACTTTTTAGTTATCACTGGACAGGTGTCTTAGTCTGTTCATCTCATTCAACGCATCATTGTTGCTAGGTGTTAGCCGGTTATTTTCAAATATCTAGAATATTATATCCAAAATTTCGGACATGAATTCGGAAAAATCATTTATGAATTTGAAAGAAGGGAAAATTTCACAGTGAATTCATTTTATGTCATATGCGATAGGACAATAACAGAACTATCCCGAAGAGCTGAGATATATGAAACTGTTTTAGAACACACCTAGCTGTATTTTTGAAGAGAGATTATTACCTAAAATTAAGAAGAAAGCTCTTATACAAAGACTAATGGATATTTATGAAGATGGTATTGAATCTTTTAATTTTCGCGAAGTATTGGATCAGTTTTTACGATTTTTGAAAGAAAAAAAAGATACATTGAAAACCCCCACTAGAAATGCATCGAGTTGCTAAAGAAATGGTATCAGGGGCGGCTCTAGGGCCGGACAAACCGGATCCATGTCCGGAGCGGCAAATTTTAAGGGCGGCATTTGGATCGAATTTGGAAAATATTTTTTAGTGTTACAAAAAGTTTGTTATATTTTTCTGAAATATGGGTGTGAATTTTATATTTCATTTATCGTGCCTTATTTCTTTATTTTGTACTCTGAATGTTTAATGTCAGTTGTCTTTTGTTTTGAAACTTTAAGGGTTCGAGGCGGGAGTATATGTTAAATCATGAAATTTGATATGCTTACACATCTTTCACTGGTAACTTTCTCAACATCCAGGAGTGAGGTCACAATAGACATTCCTTTCATCCATACGATGTCCAGTGTCAGCTATCCAAAAGGGGACAGGGGTAGTAAAAGTTTTTAATGGATAGAGAGCCACAAGAGATGTTTTTAGTCTTGAATGTAGTTACTTTTAGTTAAAATATATACTTGTGATCCCCACCATCAGTAGACTCTTTTTCGAAGAAATTGGCCCGCTGAAATGGGCCATTTCTTCTCTTACATTTTACTCGTTTGAAATAATAATAGGTAATTATGTACTTAATTTCGAATTATTTTGTATTTTTTAAGGCTTAATATATATATACATATATAGGATGCATTTTTGTTCGTCAGAATTATTCAGGTTTTATAGTTGTGTATCGATGTGAACACACAATTTATCTTTTTTAATTATAATTTCTGGCTTTGGAGAGGGCCGGCATTTTCCACTTTGTCCAGGGCGGCAAAACTGCTAGAGCCGGCCCTGATGGTATCGATTTTCCCTAATGTGAAGACATACTTTTGAAAATATATTTAACAATACCGATACCAAATGTATCAGGTGAGTGATCTTTTTCAGTTTTAAGGCGCGTTAAAATTATTTAAGAATGCTATGGGAGAGGAGACAAGATGAACAACCTTGACATATTACGTATAAAACAAGATTTTATGGACAAAATAGACACGGGAAAAAATCGATGAATTTGACAAAAAGAAATCAAGACATAACGTTTTACAGCAAAATTGCACAAGCTCTTTAATAAAGTTTTTAATTTTTTTTAAAGTTAAGGTTTATCTTGAGCAATTGAGTTTCAATATAGCTATACATTTTATTACAAGATTTTAAGTTTAACGAACCTTTTCACTGTTTTAGTTTTTTACTCTTGAATTCATGGGCCTCAAACCTTTTATTGCCAGGGGCCTCCAACTAACTTAATCTATCTCTGTCTTTGTATTGGAATCAGATCTCGAACGCCACTTATATAAATGTCGAAGTTTCAATGTTATTTAAAAAAATTATTTCAGGATATTACTGGAATCTGTCATTAAATGTAATTTTATTTAGAATTTATATTTATATTTATATTAAGGCCAGGCTTAAAAAAATGGGCTTTCCAAATGAGCTATGGTTTCGAATCTTGATTTCATTCACGATCCTTTGTTTTGAATATTGTAGTATGCTTCATATTAAACGAAATTGATCCTTGCAATCCTTAGACGGCGTAATATGGATGGGAGAAACGAGATACGGTGTCACATATTTGTCACTAGCATTTCAGAAATTCGAGGTACTGCGTCGCCTATCCAAATTAAAATTTTCAGTTGTTTGTGATTACAAACCATTCATTTATAGTACTAATATTACCTTTAATGAATATGTTAAGTGTATTGAAATCAGTAATTCAAGGAAGAAAATTTTGAGAAAATCCCTTAAATAGTATAAATACTTTACTGTAATAAACTAAGATTTTCTGACTTACAAATTAATGCAGCATATAATACGAAAGTCATTTATGAAAATCATTTTCATTTACATTATTAGGAATAAATGTATACATTCCATATTATATTGTCAACCACGTTGAAATATTTAGTGAAAACATGCACAGATTATCCAGAATATAAACGTTTTTGAGGAATGTTAACATTTTGACTTGAAAATAATAAATTAACTTCAATTTTTTTAATTAATGGTCGTTGCAGTAAACGTCCTCCTATTGATGCGAGCTGCTAATTTATTTTTCTCTACTTTTCACAATACATCAAATTTAATGAGTTAATTCCATTTATTTAATACTTAAATCCATCAAAATATATTTAATATTTTTTAAAGAGATGTCAGTGGTACTCAATGGCGTAAAGTACACCCCCGCATCGCAGGGAGGCCCAGGATTCAAGGGGCCCATAGCCTGAATGATGTCAAATAAGTAATCCTTTGTAAGATCCGGCTTGGGTCTTAAAACCAGACTTTATAGGGGTCCCCTAATATTTTCCGTTAGACATTTGGTGGTACTTAAAAAACTTTTGAAATGACTGCCCCCTTGTAAGCCCATTATAATCAAATTGATATTATCTGAGACTGCCGGCTCTAGCAATTTTGCCATCCCGGACAAAAATGAAAAATGCCGCCCCTCTCGCCAAAGTAAAAAAAAAAAAAAAACTATTATTAAAAGATAAAAATTGGTCATAAATACACACCTATAAAACTTGAATATTCCTTGCGAAGAAAAAGAGAGCTAACAGTTCATATATATGTATATATATATATTAAAAACTAAAACATAAGAAATTACCACTGTTTTTTTTTTTCTGACTTTTAATTCTGAAAACTTTCTGATCAATTTGTTCAGCTATTTCATGTTCGATAGCCAATGTAGCTAAGCCATTTAATCTATCTTTAAAATTTGTGAACTGTAAGAAATTTTTTATTAATTTTAATTTTGAGAAACTAATATCTACACTTGCCAAACTTATTAGCAAAGAAAGTAAAATAAATGCAATAGCAAGATTTGGAGAAAATTCTAAAACAGAAATAAATTTTAAAACTTCAACTAGGCTTTTTTTTTAAACTGACATTTTCTCATCTGCTCAATCAAGCGCGTTTACATCCAATGATTCTCCGTCGGTCAACATCAGGCCTGCCCCCGCATATCTAGTAAATTTAGCCCTAATTTTTTTTTTAAGTTTCTCAACTATTAAATTTGAAAGTTCTCTTCCAGTTAATCTTTCAACTGGAAGGAAACCAAAAAAAAAAAAACTTCGTTAGAGTTAGATTTTTTAATACATGTATACCTTACCATAAATGTCATTTGTTCGATCTTGCTGGCATCAGGGGCGCAATCTAAAATTATCGAATAATATATTTAGCTTGTTTAATTTTATGAACAATGTGTAATTTAATATTCTCATATAAAAGAGAAATTATCTCGTTCTGAATATTTTTCCCTAGATAGTGTACTTTAACTTCCTTTTCCAAAAAAAAAAAAGAGGAAAAAATAGGTATTTTTAAAATTTGGTCCAAATGCCGCCCCGGACATGGGTCCGGTTTGTCCGACCCTAGAGCCGCCCTTGTCTGAGAAGTCCTAAGTTTTTGTATGTATTCTAAGGGGAAAAAAATTTCTAGTGCTCTTCTCTTTTAAAAATTCGCATTTATATTTATATACGAAATGTTCACTTAAACTTTTTGCTAGATATAATTTAACAAAAATATTTTTATAAATTTTGTATAACATATTTTTTACGGTTCAGTTTTATTAACTTAAATGTTTGAATTTTACTGTTGCATTGACAAAGTATTTTATACGTGCTTCAGCATTCGATTTTTAAGAAATTTAAAAGAATTTTGTATACGAATTTGTATCTTTAATTTCTAAATAAAATATAAACTTTGTACTTTTAAAATCTTTTAATTACATGTTTCGAAAATAAGATATAAATGTTTGTCATGCATAACATTGTTTGCAGCTTCTTGATCTTACAAATTTCTGAGTGCATGTGAATACTTGGTACATATGATGTTAATTGTATTGCGATTTACGATTACTTGTTACAAAATGAAGCTCTTATAGCCTACCTAGCGAATTTTTGAAATTGCATATGAAGTTTTATTTTTCACTTTTTTCAGCAAAGTACAAACTTTAAAGCAACAAAAAAATTTTTGTTATGGAATTATTCAATTTTTTTCTATAGCAAAAAGTATGACCACAAAAAGAATAAAAACTTATTGGCTTTCTTCCTTTCTCATTAGATAACTTTTGAAGGATGTGTACAGTACAGTCCTACATTCTTTTATAAAATTGAAAACGGAAGAATGCTTATGTATTCTGAAAAGAACCTAAAATTTTAAATTTATCTTCTATTCAAGTATTTCTTAAAATTAAAGACAAATTTAAACAGTGAGAGAAAATCCTTCCTTTCCTTTGTGTATATGGTGTTGCGAATTTTACTTATTGAAAATTTATGTTATTTTTCAATTTTTTTCGTTTTTTGAAGTGTTACTTGAAAATAAGCTTCAAGTTCCATAAAAAATGCATCTTTAACTTACACAGGAAGCTATTTCTTCTTGATAATTTTTTTAATAACAGTATTATTCATAATAAGCTATTTTCCTGTTTGAGTATTTCGCCACCACTCGTATCTGTAGTAAATAGATTTATGTAATTTTGTCCCACTCCTCTGTTCTTTTGCAGGTTGTTTTTTTTAAAAATAATTGTAATAATATTGTATCATTTTCATGCTTATTTTTTGTTTTTCGAACCTGGTTTCTCTCTCTCACTAAAGTTTACTCAGGAAAACTCATACACATACATGTAAGTAGTATGTAGCTTTACTTTCCTCTGTTCTGCGTGAGTGAATTTTAACATCACCCTGTTCAGTTACACGAGGGATTTTAGCGACGAACCTCGTAATTTTGAACCATGGTCAAGTGACGAAGACGACGCCCGAGCTGGCATCCCTTCTCCTAACTACCACACCACACCAACGGGAGGACATTTGAGCGGTCGACAGATTTGACAACCATCGCTCCCCTACATGGCGGGTCTTCAGGGGTACTGGGCTTGAACTCATGACATGCCAGCCATGAGTCTGTTACCTTGACCACTAGGTTAACAGTGCCACTTCCTATGTTCTGCAGAGCATAATAAAGGGCTGATTTTAAGTAGCCTTGTATATTTAAAATACTAATATATTTTTACTTGATAAAGCCCAATCAAAATAGGACCCTCGGTTTTTGTTTTTTTGTTGCACTAGGGCCTTTTGTTACCTAGTTACGCCCCTTATATAACTCTAGATTAAATAAAAAAAATTAATAGTGTATTTCCAATCCGAACAGTCTGGAGAGTAAAATGTCAACTCAGGTGTCATCCTTCTCAATTCACCGTGATTTAAAATTGCGAAGTTCGTCCCCTCTCTACCCCTCACATTGTATCATCCAACGAAATTCAATCAGAAATTAACGAAAAATCTATTTGTTTACTTTTATTATAGTAGAAGTTTCTGTTCACATCTATATTTTTTTATTTCAGAGAGCGCAGTTACTGTTGGATATTGATTAGGTTTGCTTTCAAACGTTTCTAGCATTCTGTATTAATTTTTAAAAATACGTTTCAAAAATAGATTTTTACAATGTATAAAGGTACTATCCCTCCTTACGTGTTTTTAAAAATTATATATTTTTTGGAAAAAAATTAAATTTTTTAAAAACAATGAGTTAAATCAATGATTTTCAAACATTCATTTTTTAAGTTAGCAACCTAAAAAGGAATCAGCAAAAAAGTAAACGAAAAATATTCATATTTCTTAGAAAATTTAAAATATGTATATGTGTTCTACTTCTATGGTCATTTTGCTTTGACCTTTTTTATCTCGCTATAATCTTAAATAAAGTTTTCACACACCGTCGAATAGTTTTAAAAATAGACTTCTAAAATAGAAGCATGACTTCGATATTTTTCTTACAATTATATTTTCATTAAATTTCTCACAAACAAATTCTGTTGAAAAACTTAATAAAAGTGTAATAATGATAATGTTTGATGTGCAGCATAGTGAGATACATAATAGCAATTATTTTCCAGTATTTATTAAAATGTCTATTTTTATGTTATTAACTACTTTACAAAAACTCATAAAAAATTATTAATCCAGTTATATTTAAAATATTTTGCGCTCTAATCAAGATAAAGCGTTAAAAATATCCAGCCAAAATAATAAATCAGGAAAAAAGAAAAAAATGTTCCCAGGTTTTCATAATAAGCAGATTGTCCTGTTCCTCTTCAAAGTGTTGTAAAATAGCCCCCCCCCCCGTGAATCATGAGATGGGTCAATTACAAAGGAAAGTATTGCATTCACCATCTAAGATAGGAGATAAAAGCCCTGACAGGCTAGGTGCTCCTATAGAAAATTTCCCTGTAAAGGAAAGTATTTAGGGAGTGGAGACAAACTAACACTCCTTTCCTTTTCTTCCTCTAGGAGGGTCCATTTATTAATCATACTGTAGCGCCACACTTTCCTCTCTTTCATAGCAATTCTCCAAATAAAATATCAGAAAAATTAATTTGAATAGAGGCATGATAGAAAAATCAAAAGTATGAAAAAACATTCACTTTGAAATAATGGGGAATAGTGAAAGAAAAAAAAGAACAAATTAAATTTACATTCAACCATAATTTTAATTAAATTCTTATTGTTTTTTAAAAAAAGGGCTGAGAATTATTGCAGTAATTCAATATCATTCATTTTCAGTTTTCATGTCTTTAATTTAATGTTACTGAGTTACACACAGCAAAGATTTTGCCACTTTCTTCTAGTAAACTAAGGTAGTGATTTTTCCCTTTTGTGAGCATAATTTGTCCAGGCATAGAATGTTCAATAATACATTAAATTTGAAATAGTATATAGCTGTGGAAATTATCTAAAATCTGAACTTTTAAATAACTTCAGCAATAAGTTTTAAAATTTTAATTAATCATGAATTGTACACAATTTATTAAAATGCTTTTAAAATTTCAGAAAAATAATCCCTGGGTTAGAGTTGGAAAGATAGTAGTGTTTTGAAAAAGAAATTTAAAAACTGAATTTTCATATCTGCTTAAATAAAATAAAAGAAACTGAATACAAAGAAGTATAACATTTCAGTCAACACTGAAATTCTAAAAATCACAGCTTCTTGTTGTGAATGTGTGGAATTTAGGAGAATGAAATGTTATCTGATTAAATCCTCCACATAAAAAGTATACAAAGATAGCATGTCAAGTTATTGAGATTTTATACATATATTGAGTGAAATTGTATACATATGAAACAATTTGTTAAAAAATTATTCAACACACACACAACAGTAAATTATAACATCAAATACTTCCTCACTAAATTATATATATATTGACATAAAAAATAGTTAAGAGGAATAGTGAGCAAATATTATTCCTTCCTATCAAAAATGCCATTTCAAAATGAATAGCTGCTTCAATATATTAAGATGGCAAAGATGTTGTAGTTCAAAATGTAATATATATATATATAGATTTCTTTTTACAAATAAATTATTTTATTATAGTTATACTGTGGCGAGGTAGTATGTTGGTCAAGAAATATTTATACCAATATAAACAATTTTTGTTTTATTTTTTAATAATGATATGTTTTTAATACTTATATAAAAAACAAATTAAAATTCAGTATATTCATTTTTTTTAAAAAATAATAAATCTGCAACCCTTCTAAATTATTTTGAAGTACCTTCATATTTCTCAAAAGCATGAATATTTTTCAGAGCATCTTTTTCTATTATGATATGATCTTATTTAAATCAGGGCAGTTTTGTTACAAAAGCTGCTGAATTGTTCATGGTGCTAAATACTGGCTAAGTTGCAGCCTTAGTGCCAGGAAGAAAAAATGGGGAACTCTGACACTTTAAGAGCGTTTACGAAATTTCACAAATCTGCTTTATCCAACAGATGGCGTTGTTTGCAACTCGGATGACGTCATAAAGATAACTTTTGTTTTCTGGAAACCTATCGTTACTATAGGAACGGGGTGTGGTTTAGAAATGATTGACAGATATACGCGGTATGAGAGCGCATGCGCTCTTTGAAGAACCAGATCCAAGAGAGGAAAAACGTGTCAGCAAACGAAGGGGAGGGGGTGAGGAAAGAATGGGAAAGAGTTTTCTACAAATAGGTTTCAACGTTTGAATAAGGTTCTGTCACTGCCGCACAAAATTGGGTGCGGGAACATTTTTTTTTTTAAAGCCGTGCTAGTGGATAGGTATCAAAATGTGCATTGCACTTCTAAGTATATATAGTTCTGGAATCTACTCAAAAATACATTTTTCTGCAGAAATGATGAGGCTAATCAGTCTAGATTTGTCGGAAAACATAGGATATATTTGCTTAATTTGGGTATAATTATTATGTGAGTTTTTCCCATTCATATGGAAAATAATTGAGTGTAAAGCACTTGATATTTTGTCACATGAATTATTGTATTTCAGGGTAGGCCTTTGAGTACAACATTTTTGAGGTAATTGTATTGTAGAATTTTACTGTTTCCTAGTTTCGGATGACATTTATCCCTTTTTGTGGAAATTGGTATTGTAGTTTAGAAATCATGTAATTCATTTCAACTTTTCTATAAAATCATCGTTATAAGGCTCCGGATTTTTAGGAAGAAAACGTTCAAATTGTCTCTTGACAAATGCGTCTACATTGTCTTAGGTATCATAAACAATGCCCATAAGATTAAGAAGGGAAACGAAATATGGGTGGGGTTTTTAATTTTTCGACGAAGAATTTGGTAGATCTTTATTTGAAATTTAGAAAAAGTATTTTTTTTTCGAGTTTTAGGGGATATATTTGTTTTATTTATCTTTGTTACCTTTATTTATTTATCGATCTATTTCTCTTTGATTGATAGAAAAATGCGAAATTTTAATAAGTTTCTTTCTGCTCAAATCTCTTAGATACAAATTGTATTTGAAATTGTCATAGAAGGATGCTTATTATGGAAATAAAGTTTCGATTTGAATCTTTAAAAAGAAAATGTCATTTTTCTTAGAAAATATTAACTAGAGCACTTTTTTGTCAGTCCTTTTTTAACAGTATTCCATTTCTTGTTTTACAAATTAATGCTATTTCCAATCAGGGGCATAGTTACCGCGTATCAATGATACGGGGCCCCAAGCTTTGAGGGCGGGCACCCAAACGTGTAAGCAAAAAATCGCAGGGGTGGCCTTAGAGCAGGCATGTCAAACTCATTTGATATCACGGGCCACATGAGCTATTTTACATTAAGTTGAGGGCCACATGTTTTCAATGTTCAGAAAATTAATAAAACAGGATTTTTAGGATGATTATATTATGTATTTATAAAACTCAGTGTATTATATTTTTTCATACATAATCATTTAATATTTCATTTATTTTTTAAACTATAAATATTTTATATTGTTTTATAAAAAAAAAGTTATTTTACGAAATAGAATGAATGTAATGTTAATCTTAGGAGATATTTGACGTCGTTTTTTTTCTCTCAAAGCAATTCATCAAAATTTGGTTGAACATATTGAGTTGATATAATTTTTTTAAAATGATGATAAATGTTTTTCATTTAATCTCGACTGTTCTGAGAATTTTTGTTACTTTTCATTAAAGAAAATGATTGCTTCCGAACATAGCCATTATACGCGTAATAAAGGATAACATTTTAAGAAACCGTGATCTACAGATGAAGATATATAAATATCTAGACTTATTACTTCGAAACTTTTTGCTTCGGCAAAGAATCAAAATAGATTTCAATTAATTCCATTTGTAACTTTTCATCAACAATTACAATATCGATACATAGAGGTGAAATTAAGAAACGAAATTGTAATTCAAAATTTTTAAAACCAGATAATATTTGATCGCGAATTCCATTTCTAATAATTTAATTTAATATTCTGTAAATTTTAATTTAAATGATTTAATCAATAGATTTTTTTAAAAAAAACCTTTGAACTCAGACAAGTTTTCTCTTTCTATTTGTAATAATTTGTCAGTAATAATTTTTGTTCGAAAGCGTTAATATTATCAAATAGCATCGTAGCAAATAAATTTTTGCCTTGAAGCTTAAGTTAAGTAGACTAGTAATATCAACTGAGAAAGCCAAGTGCTTTACCCAATGTTCATCTTTCAATTAACTTTCACATCATTATTTAATCATCTTTTACACTTTCATAATTGTTTTTTCTTGTTTCCAAGAAAATAATGATTTCATCCAGCAATTTAAAAAATCGTTTTAACCCTTATTGGTCAAAATCCATTGAACTTTCATGTAATATGGTTGATCGATAAATTACCATTCTAAACCTTTTAGAAATGAAGCAAATCGACGATGCCAAAATCTACAAGCTCGAATAAAGTTTCAATTATACTGACTATTTTAAAACATGTCCAGTCTATCCAAGTACAATACTTGCTAAGTATTGTACGATGAAAATGTTCAAAATTGTACTATTACCATGTTGTTTGCTTGTTTCTTTTAATCTTGCAATTGCTTTAGTAATACTAGTCATGGTAAATGCTCTATCAGTTGTAAGACACGAAACAACTTTCACAAGGATAACTTACACTTCATCAAGATTTCTAAAAGTGCATCAAAAACACGTATTATGCATAATACATGACTATAATTCTCCACTATTTCATCATCTCTGCTGGTTACAGAATTTCAACTTAAAATTACACTTTAAAATTTTTTTTTACTTGTGCTGGACATAATACCGCTTTTATATTTCGAATCTAATCCGCCATCTGTTCTAAGCCGCACCCCAAATTCTCAAAAGGTTATTGTGAAGAATGAAAAATAATGTAAAATGGTTTATCGATATCAAATTTTACGCAATCAAAATAAATTTAAAAGGAGAACTAATAACACGTGAATTATCTGTTATTTTATCAGTATTACAAATTTTTAATTACGGGAACTCATAATTTCTCTAAATACCCCATCCAATAAATTTCTTTCCCTTCGATTCTAAGCCGCACCCCATTTTCTGTAGCATTAACATTGGAAAAAAGTGCGGCTCAAATTCGAGTAAATACGGTTTTATTCCTTCACTTTAATTAAGCACTGTAACGATCTCTAGACCCATTCTGGAACTCAAGGTGGCAACGCGGACGGATCAGAGGTACTGCGCCTGCGCAAGTGCCACGCCAGGGAGTTCGGTGCTTACCTATCGAAGAGAGAGGTCGTTTTTTTCCCTAGCTCCACCCGTGAGCTTAGTGTGGAGATTTGAATTCAGTTGATTGTCTCGCAACGAGAGAATGCGATAAATTCCACCAGTGAGTTTTATTAAGAATAAAGCAGTGATTGTCTCTCCAAGAGAAATCTGTGAGCTCTACCAGAGAGCTTTGCGTGAAAGTTTTGTATCTGCCGGAGGCAGATGTGTTGGAGGCCACCCAGGCCCATTTCTTATTCTACCTCTCTAGAAATGTCAACGGGCTCAATATTAACCGTTTAAGAAAGTGTACATTTTTTTTGTGTGAGTGTCCTATGTAAATAAACCAGTAAACATCATTGATGTTCTTCATTTGAAAACGTTAGGACATTACAGACTATATAAATTTGGAGGTTCCACCGAGATGATTGACAAGAGAGAGAAAAAAAAAAGGTATGTGTTCTCCACATTATTCATTTCCAGGCCAGAAAATATAATTTAGTTATTTGTTGTTTATGAGAGTTCGGGAAATCATTTCCCAAAGTTTAAGCGCATCAGTGCATAATATTTTTAATATATTTTGAATATAACGAGATATTTTCTTTTTGTGTGTGTGTATTTTCTAGTGCTGAGGGAAAACATTTTCCCGTTAAGAAATAAATAAATAGCACATCAGTGCACTTCTTTCAAAAAATTTTAAACACTCAGAGTGTTGTTAAATATATCTAACAAGATATATATATATTTTTTTATTTGGTGTTTTTCTAGTGCTGTGGGGAAAACATTTTCCCGTTAGAGAAAAAAATAAATAGCACCTCAGTGCATTTAAATGTTAATTATTATATTTGTTGTATTATCTAAACTGTATGCATTCGTGAAGTTGTTTTGTCAAAATCATATATTTCTTGATTTACGGGATCCTTCGTGGGGAGTGAGTCAGAATAGAGTTCAAAGAATTTGAGCCAGCACTGTAAAACGAGTTGTTTACACGTGTAGTTAAGCTTGGCCCTACCAAAGCGTGAGTGCATTGAACTCTCCTGGTTCCCTTACATTCTGTGACCACCCCTGCTTGCTTTTCCCTGCATTCCTCGGAACCCCCACGGTTCTTTTTTGGGGGGGAAACGGAGCGGGTAGTGAAGAATTGAGATTTGTGTCTTCTTCCAGAAGAAAAATAATATTAAGCGTTTCTGAAAAAAAAAACCACGAAAGTTATTGAAACTTGTTTCTCTATCGATTAATATAATGAATATATTTTCTTTATTTTATGTAAAGTGTTACAGTTTATTATGTCATTTTAAATGGTAAAACTTTTAACAAAAAAAAGTTTATTACCGTATGAAGATTAGTTGGTTTCAAAATAACCATACAATATGTTTGTTAACGGAAATTGTGTATTGATGCTTGTGTGAACAAAAGCCTACTATCTATCTCGCAGTGCAAAGTGAAAATAACGTATTATTTTTATTTGTGTTTCATATCATATACTAAAGTTTGTTTATGCTTTGTGTTCTCACTATGAATCGATTCAAAATGGGAAAAGTTTTATTTTTATTCTTAATCTGCTTAATTTTGTAAAAAAATTAAGAAAATTTATTTATATAACTCTGATATTTTGTATTTATAACATTCAGTAATAACTTATTGAATCCTTATTGTTAATTCAATTATTTTTGTTGTGTGTATTCTGTATTAACTGTGTTTCCACTTCTTAAATTATTAGTTGTTTAAAGGTTAAATTTTTTTTTCTGAAGAAAAAAAAATGGCGTATCTGGGAAAAGCTAAAAAAAGGATCTATTCCTTGTCGCGATAGAACTTGGAGAAACAGTTTCAGAGGACATGATAGTGATAGAATTAAAACAAATAATCATAGGTAGTAAACATTATGAGGATGAATTTGTTAAAAATTTACTAGAAAGTATTATGACTGAAAGAATAGAAAATGAATATTTAGAAAAACAAACATTAGCGAGAGAAATACAATTAGAAAAGGAAGCGAGGGAAAGGGAGTTTCAAATATTACAACAAAATAAAGAAATTGAAAAACAGCAAGTAGAGCTAGAATGCCTTAGAGCAAAGCAAAATACTGTAGTTACTAAATCTGTAGGTGAAACGGCATTTAATCAAAATTTTCAGAAACTAATGCCCAAATTTAATTTGAAAAATGATGATATAAGTCTGTTCTTAGAACTTTTCGAGAGGCAAGCTAAAGTTCTACACTTGCTCAAGGATCAATGGGTGACATATCTCATTGGCGTCCTTCCGGTTGAGGTAAACAATATAATCGCTAGGGAGCCTGAGGAACAGGCTAGTGATTACGAGCATATTAAAGAGGTGTTGCTTAAAAGGTTTAAATTAAGCGCGGAGAAGTTTCGACAACTTCTAGTTAAAACTCAAAAAAATTCGGATGCTACGTGGTACGATTTTTATCACGAACTTAAAACATTTTTAGACGGGTGGCTTAAGGGGTCTAAGGGGTGTTAAAAATTTTTTTTTTCGAATTTTCGAAAAAAATATATCTTGTTCTTCATTTTTTTCTGAACATTTTGATACTAACCACGTGACAATACTCTAAAAACTTCGAAAGTTATTCAAAAAATTGCAAACAGCAATTTAGTCATAACAACTTTTAAATGGACACATGCCACGCCCATTTATTTTTAAATTCATGCATACCATTTATTTTTTTGTTTTTAATAAGCCTCATGAAATATTTTAAGCGCTTGAGTTGATCAGAAGGAAGCCTGCAACTCAACACATTCATTCTGCTGTGTTTTGATTCTCTTGTGTTTACTTTAGTACACGTTTTTTTAAAACGCTTATCTAAAGCGAAGATTTTTGTTGTTTTATTTTGAAAAAATCGTTGGGCAATGTGCCCCAGGAAAAGATTAAAAGGAAATAAATATTTAAAGGTAAGTGACTCACATGTTACAGATATTAAACATACGAAGAAGTGTGTAGAAATGAAAAGTACAAGTAAGTGTGCCGAAATGAAAAATGCTTCTAGTAAAAAACTTTCAGGAATTCTGACTTCATTAAAGTCAAATCTTGTTAAGGTAAGTGAAAACTTCAAAGAATATCGTATTTTTTTATTTTATTTAAACCTTTAGCTCTATTTTGTCAGTATCATGCTGTTTAAAATGTCATAAACCATTAACAATTAATGAAAAATCCACTCGTGGTTTATGTTCGAATTTTGAAATACATTGTAAAAAATGTGGGAGCATTTGTACTTTTTCAAGCTGTGAAAACATTGGGAATAAAAATAATGCTCCAGAAATTAACAGAAGATCTATTTTAGCAATGGGATGCATAGGTCAAGGTTTAGAGTCATTAAAAACCTTTTGTTCTGTAATGAGTCTTCCTAATCCTGTTGAACAAAAATCATATGATGTTATTAATAATAAACTTTCACTTGTTATGAAGGAAGTCGCCGAAGAAAGCATGAACAGGGCAGCTGTCGAAGAAAATTCTTCGTTACCTGATAACATTTTAACGGTAAGTGGTGATGGGACCTGGAAGACGAGAGGACATTCATCGTTGATTGGAGTATGTACTCTAATAGGGAGCGAAACAGGTAAGGTTTTGGATCGGGAAGTGTTGTCCTCATTTTGCAAATGAAGCGACAGTTATAAAGGGGTAAAGTTTGGTATCAAGTACAATAAATTGCAAAGAGGGCATAAGATTTCATGTAGAAAAAATTATTCTGGCTCTGCTGGTAAGATGGAGGTTGACGGGATGTTGAGGATTTTTAATCGATCAGAAAAGCTTCACGACCTGAAATATTCGAACTACATAGTAGATGGCGACACAAAAACATTCAATGCCCTTTCTGAAAACAATCCATACGGCTATGACCATCTTATTCAGAAAATAGAATGTGTAGGCCATGTGCAAAAGAGAATGGGTACAAGACTTAGGAAGCTTAAATTAGTATATCGGTAAGAAGAAATTATCTGATGGTAAAACTATAGGCGGTAAAGGTAGGTTAAATGATAGTTTAATTGATAAGCTTGCGCATTACTATGGTAATGCTATTCGATGCAATTCTACTAGTGTAAAGGAAATGCGGAAAGCCATTTGGGCTGTTCGGGGTCATTCTTGCAGCACCGATGATGAACCGATGCACTGATTTTGTCCTACAAATCCAAATACATAGTGTAAGTATAATGCCGCAATTAATAATAATTTACAAAATTATAAACACAAACCCTCAGTTGCGAAAGCTGTTCGAGATGTAATTAAGCCTGTATTTGCAGACTTATCTCATCTGGCACTCCTGAAGAAATGCTTAGGAGGTAAGACACAGAATCCTAATGAAAGTTTAAATTCATTAATCTGGAAGTTTTGTCCGATGACGATTGATTCTATCCTTCAGATTGCAGAGATTGCTGCAAATCTAGTAACCAGCATTTTTAATGATGGAAATCAAATACTTATTACTATTTTAGAGAAATTTGGCTTAAAAATTAACAAAAATGTTTGTGTGTTCCTGGCTGAACGTGACAATCGTCGAATCTTTACGTCAAGAAAGAGGAGCTCAACGTCATCGTTTGAATCTCGCAGAGATTAAAAAAATTAAAAAGAGTACAGAAATTGAGCTGTTTGGGCAACAGGAAGGCATATCCTATGATCCTGGAGCATTTTAGCATGTAAGTTTTAAAATTTATTTTCTCAAATTCAATTTAAAACTTTAAAGCCTTTTTTCTCAGTTTGTGTTTTTTTCACTTACGCGCATTGCGTTTCAAAAACTATCATACTTTGATGCATAAAACTTTACAGAATTATAAACTCTATCATAATCTTTAAATCCTAGCTATTTATAGTATTACATATTTGTAATTTTTTGAAAAATTTAAAAAAAAATAAATTTTTTGAAAAAAATTTTAAAAATGTACTTTTTTTATTTTTTAAAAATATTATTTTTTATTCTTTTTATATCTAATCGCTACCATCTAATAAGGATATATTTGACTTTATAAATCAACTTATTGCTAGTAATTAGAATTATTATTTCAGAAAATATCATGCGCGTCGTAAAACTTACTATTTGTTTCTTACAAAATTTTTTCTTATATTTATGTGCTTATTATTTTAAAATTATGATTATATTTTAGACATTTTATACTTTTTTGAAGCTTTATTCCTTTATAAAAAATGTGTAAAAGAATCAAATTATTTCATTTTAACCTCAAAGAATTATTTCTAGTCGAAAATTGTTCATATTTTGTGCTCTCGAAACATTTTTAACACCCCTGAGACCCCTTAATGGCTTAAAAATAGAAACTTTTGAACAGTTAAAAGACCTAATGTTGGTTGATCAAATAAAAAGGCGCACCCCAAATGAATTTAAGGAACATTTCCTAGATGAATGGGCAACAATTACTTCTCCAAAAGATTTGGTAGAGAAAATTGAAGAATTTGAAGATGCAAAGAAAACGATCGGAGGGAAAATGAAATTGGGAGACCATAAATTGAGAACAGCAGATAGACAAATAAGTGATTCCCATTCTCATGGTAAATTTTTGAAAGGTAATAAAACTTTTCAGGGCACACATCTTAAGAATCATAACGATGCACGCAATTCTGGGAAAGCGCCAGAGTGGAATTTTGATAAGAGGAAAAGGCTCCAATGTTACGAATGTGGGTCTTTCAACCACTTACGTCCTCAATGCCCTAACCTTAAAACTCATAAAGCAGACTTGTGCCGAATAGGTGTGAAGTCAGAATATATCCTTATACTTTAGAGGGAAGAGTTAACGCGGGTTTAGAATGTCTATTTTAAGAGATACAGGGGCAACGGTAGATGTTATTTGCCAAAAATATGTAGGTAGAGATAGAATGAAGGGAGAGCATGTATGGGTTCGACATCTCCTGGACGATCACATGACATGCTTACCTGTTGCTGAAGTGGATATTGAATGCGATTTGGGTAAGGTAACATCCAAAGCAGCTGTTATAGGGAACCACTTGGATCAAGGGCGATATATCTTGGGCAACCAAACCGCGGCTCTTCTCCAAGGAATTAAGGAAAATTGTTCTTCGCATGTCGGAAAAGTAAACACTGTTGTTACTCGCTCGCAAACGCGACAAGGTAAGGAAAAAGAAATACTTCTCGTGAGTCAGACCAAAATGCTGAACAGACTGAGTTAAATCTGGAAGAGATTACAGATAACTCTGAGAACGAAGAGATATTGCCTCCTGTTGACCATTGTAGCCCCATAAATCCAGTGACTCAAATAAGACCGAGTACTTTTATTGCTGAACAGCGAAAAAGTAAAGAACTTGCCCCAATAATAGAGATAGTAGAAAAGGGAAAACAGACAGATTATGGGATTAAAAATGGAATTCTGATAAAAAAGAAAATAAATAAGTTGGGGGGAGAAGAGTGTTTGATCGTGGTTCCAGAAACCCTTAGAGAGCAAATAAAAACAATTTGTCATGATGGAACTTCCGGTCACTTAGGAGTTCTTAAAACAAAAGACCGTTTACTAAGGTATTTCTTTTGGCCTAATTGTTACAAAGAAATAGAAGACTTTGTAAAAACCTGTGACCCTTGTCAACGTGTGGGAAAAACCAATGATAAAAAGAAAGCCCCTTTGGTGACTGTACCAGTTATTTCTGAGGTATTTAGTAAAATTAATGTAGATGCTTGTGGGCCTATGCCTATATCCAATGAAGGCAACAAATACCTCATTACAGTTATGTGTTTAGCCTCCAAGTATCCTGACGCCATCCCGGTGCCTGATATAACCTCAAAATCTATAGTAAATGCACTTTTGTAAGTTTTTAGCCGGATGGGTTTTCCGAAGGAAATACAAACGGACCAAGGAACGTCTTTCATGAGTCGTTTGACTGTCGAATTCTTTACGAGGTTTGGAATAAAAGTTTCCCGAAGTTCAGTTTACCACCCCCAAAGCAACCCGGTGGAACGTTTCCATCGCACTGTAAAACGGGTTTTAAAGGTGTTATGCATTGAGGCTGCCCCAAATTGGGAAATGCAAGTGCCGGCTGCTCTCTTCGCTCTGCGGACGGTGACTCATGAGAGCACTGGTTTTAGTCCGGCCGAATTAGTTTATGGAACAATCTTCGAACCCCGGTCGCTTTATTGTATGAGAGATGGTTAGATTCCAAGGAAAAAGAAGACACCGTCGTAGAATATGTCTTCGAATTAATAAATAGATTGAAGAAATGTAGAGACCTAGCTACGGTTAGAATGGAAGAAGTTAGGGACAGGAGAAAAAAATGGTATGACAAAAATGCCATAAAAAGGGAATTTCAACAGGGAGATGCCGTTCTAGTTTTAACCATAAACCAACCCCATAAGCTTGCTCCTCAATGGAAAGGGCCGGGGAAAATAGAAAAACGGTTGTCCGAAACGAACTACGTGGTTACCTTTGACGGAAATCAGGAAGGGAATAAGGTGTACCACATTAACATGTTAAAACCTTATCATAAGAGACCTGAGCTTTTGAACGTGGTGCTTCTGGATATCGAGGAGATAACCGAGCCATCTGAATTGGAGGAGGATTTCCCCTATATGCTGACTGACCCCAATGTATTTGATTTCAGGGAAATCGTAGAAAACAATAAACTCAAAGAAAGACTGGATGAGGAGCAAATTATGAAATTGGGAAAAGTGTTAGTTAAGTTTTCTACTATATTTTCAAACATTCCAGGGAAACCAATTTAGTGGAACACAACATTGATTTAATCAGTGACAAACGAGTACAACATAAGCCCTATAGAATGACAAATAGGCAGAACGAAATTTTAAAAGCTGAAATTGAAAGAATGCTTAAATACAAAATTATCGAACCAGGACCGTCTGAGTATACTTCACCCATGATCCTTGTCGAGACGCCAGGTAGGGACCCTAGACCCTGTATCGACTACAGGAAATTAAATGAAATGACTCGCACTGAGTTTTATCCGATCCCTAATATAGAGCAACGCGTTGAAACTGTGGCAGCAGCCAAGTTTATCACTTTGATAGACTTGACTAAAGGTTACTGGCAAATTCCGCTAAGCCCCAAGGCCCAGAAAATCGCTGCATTTGCTACCAGCTTTGGCGTATATAGGCCTTTGCGCATGCCGTTCGAGCTTAAAAACGCTCCTTATTATTTCAGCCAAATGATGAGCGAAATTTTAAGCGGATGCGAAAAATATGCAACTCCTTATTTGGATGACATCGCAATTTTTTCGGAAACGTGGGAGGAGCATCTAGAACATTTAGAAGAAATTTTAAATCGATTAAAAAAAGCTAACTTAACTATAAAACCCTCAAAGTGCAAATTTGCGCAACAAGAAGTTCAATACCTTGGTCACATTGTAGGTAGAGGGAAACGTTCTCCAGCTGAGCTAAAAATAGAAGCTGTTCAAAATTTCCCGATTCCTACAACTAAAACACAAATTAGAGCTTTCTTAGGGTTAGCGGGATACTATAGACAATACATTCCTATGTTTTCCGCTATAGCCGCACCTTTAACAGATTTATTGAAAGGGGTTATAAAGAAGGGTAAAATTTTATGGAATGACAAATGTAATGAGTCCTTTAAAATTTTAAAAGAAAAGCTTTCTGGGAAGCCCGTGTTACATGCACCCGATTTTTCTAAACCATTTATATTGCAAACAGACGCTTCAGATCAGGGGTATGGGGTTGTGTTAACCCAAAAGAATAAGGATAAAGAGCATCCTATTTTGTTTCTCAGTAAGAAATTTACTGCTACTGAGAGGAAATATTCCACCACGGAAAAGGAGTGTGCTGCAATTTTATATGCAATAAAAAAATTGAAAGGGTATATCGACGGCCAAACCGAATTTTACATTCAGACAGACCATAATCCTTTGGTATGGCTGAAAAATAATGCTGGTAATAATGGACGATTGCTACGTTGGGCTTTAGCCTTGCAATCTTTCAATTTTACCATAATGCATAAAAAGGGAAAAGACAATTTGAATGTGGACTGCTTAAGTAGGAACTCTCTACATGCAGATTGAATAGAGAAATCTATGTGTATACGTACTATGAAGATGTATATAGTTGTTTTTTTTAGTTAGATCATTTTGTCATGTGTAATATATGTGTGTATGTTTTTTTTTTGAAGTTCATCATGTATAATCGACTAATTATTAGTTTTATTTGAGATATTCTTGTGTTTTTGTTGCATATATATATATTTTTATATTACTTTTATGATGTGCATAAGTTCTTTTTATGGCCTGGTCATGAGTGGAGAACGCTTCCAAAAGCGTTACCAAAATGATTTTGTTAATGTTGAACATTTTGAATTTAACACAGATGAACTGAACTGAAAGAGACTTTTGTTTCTCCTGGGTCCGGAGAAAGCAAATTCTGGTGGCGGATGGTGTCCGTGATGACTTTAATAAATTTCTTCCCTTAGACCTGGAACCAAAAACTTTTGTTTCTCCTGTGTCCGGAGAAAGCAAAATCTGGAGGTGGGAGGAGTTTGTAACGATCTCTAGACCCATTCTGGAACTAAAGGTGGCAACGCAGACGGATCAGAGGTACTGCGCCTGCGCAAGCGCCACGCCAGGGAGTTCGGTGCTTACCTATCGAAGAGAGAGGTCGTTTTTTTCCCTAGCTCCACCCGTGAGCTTAGTGTGGAGATTTGAATTCAGTTGATTGTCTCTCCAAGAGAAATCTGTGAGCTCTACCAGAGAGCTTTGCTTGAAAGTT
This sequence comes from Trichonephila clavata, assembly GCA_019973975.1. NCBI lineage: Eukaryota > Metazoa > Arthropoda > Arachnida > Araneae > Nephilidae > Trichonephila > Trichonephila clavata. Next base: position 32,872 of record BMAO01023495.1, read on the forward strand.
TTTTATCTGCCGGAGGCAGATGTGTTGGAGGCCACCCAGGCCCATTTTCTTATTCTTCCTCTCTAGAAATGTCAACGGGCTCAATATTTAACCATGTAAGAAATTGTACATTTTTTTTGTGTGAGTGTCCTATATAAATAAACCAGTAAACATCATTGATGTTCTTCATTTGAAAACGTTAGGACATTACAGCGCCAACCAAATTTCGTTAAACTTACACAAGTCTTTTTTGGTGTTGGGATTTTTCCCCCGTCAGTGTAGTAATAAAATAACGTGACAATATGAAACATAACATAACAATTGCAGACATTTTAAGAAATATAGATTCATTCTTTACAAATCTATCAGATTATGAACACTTTTCCCCGTTGTAAATTTTGAGCTCTCAAAGCATCTCCCTGCTGAAAAAATTTTGCCTTAGAATACTCGTATCCCAAGCATAAATACTGAACTAAATTAATAACAGAGAAAGGGAATTAATATAATGATATATTACAAAAATTTTAATATCATAAATACTCAGACATTTTCAGTATTTCACTTTTATTATGCTATATAAACTAAATCTTACCGAACATATTATTACATGCTCATTTATATTTATTACATTACAATTAATCTAAAAAATTATGTAATGAATTATATTTAATCTATTTTTATTCTAATTTAAAATTTAAATTGTATTTAATCTATTTATATAATATTTATTCTGAGATATATCAAAAGCTTAATTATAGATAAACATAATTATAACATTAAATTCTTAACATAAAAAGCTTAATTATGATAACATTAAATTCAAAGCTGCAGTTATCTAAAATAGTTTTTGAAATAATTTGATGTACAGAAACAGTAGTATAAAAATGTCTAATTTAAAAATAAACACAATGAAAAATAAACAATTTAGCATTTATTTTTCATTTCTATACCCAAACCTAAGAAATGGCTGAAAATGGGCTTATAATAAAAAATTTTGTTGTATAAATATATGACCTCTCCAAAGAGATAATGTCACTTTCAAAGCATTCCCCAATGAAAAATAATTTTAATCAGAATTCAACAAATTATAAATAAAGACATTTAATGTAGTTTTTATCTAATTTGTTCAACTTTATCATTACCCATAACGATGAATAAATATGAATTATTAATTAAGCAAAATAGGAGTTGATAAAAATTGGCAAGAAGTTTTAAAATCAATTTTATCATTAAAGAAATTATCCTATAAAAATATTACGCGTAGAGGGAGAGAGAGAGTTCCTAAAAATGTTTAAATTGCTTTTGATGCATCTTGAAACTTTTAAACAACGGGTAGTGGGAAAAAATGCTAAATTTTCACGCTCTTAGCGCCTTTAACATCATTTCTGCGATATTCATAAAATTACATACGTGAAAAAAGATAAAAAGAAGGAAGATTACTTTAGCTAAAAATGCAGAAATGAAACATCGTAGCAAAAATATTGATCTCATATTTTACATTTAAGCGTTGTAGTAAGTTTTATTTTTCAGTTCTCAACCGTCAAAATCTTCCCACCTTGCAAGATAAAAAGGCCCCTCAGCATCATTATTATTTTCTAGTTTTACGACATTAAGAAAGGAAGAAGAAAACACGTTAAATCGTTCAACATGCTCGCATCTTGTGGCATTTTCTCCTTTAATATCGCAAATATTAGAGGCTTCGTTTTCTCGTAAAATATTTATAGCGAAAGAAATACCGCTTCTCATATATTGGATTCGTTTTCAAAATAAGAAAAATAATATTAAAGTAAAATTTAAAAAGGATAATAAGGTATTAGATTTTACGATTTTATAAGAATCTCTGGTTTCTTGTAATAAAAAGTGTTTCTCTACTTAAACCACGCATCCATAAATATAACGTTGAAAAAATGTAGTAGAACGATAATGCATCATTTTTTATGCCCAAAACAAAAATGTTTCATGATTTTTAACTGCTGTTAAAAACGCAGCGATATTAAATGCATGGAGGTAATTGTTTTTAATATTTCACAAAATATGTGAGAGTGCTTAAGTAAATCGGAATATGATTAAAGAATATTATCTGGCATAACAATGTCTCTTTTAAACATGTGATTTCTATTCCAAGAATCTTATTTAAAATTAAAATTATTTATTTATTTATTTATAACCTTTCTTGTATCGAGATATACTGATAAAGCATTTCTTTTATTCAAAACAAATTTCTACTTCTAAATGTATTACATAATCATAATAAAAAGTAACTTATTTTATAGCCATAATTAAACATTATAATTCTTCCGGAATGTTTGGTTATGAAGCTAACGATTCTCCTAGTACTGATATTTTTAGCTCAAAATACTTATTTGTCACGAGAAAATCTGCCATAAAAATGTAGATGAATTAATTATTTATCAAAACTAACAATCCATTGTAATTTTGTCATCAGTTTGCTTTATGGTACTCCGAAAGATATTACGAGACAGCAATAAAAAGTAAGATTATAACTTAAGTCGTTAAACTCTTGCTGAAAATCTGAATATGTTGAAGATTACCCACTCATTATAACAATAATGATCTAAAATGCTGTAGAATGCAAGAAAATAAGCAGTACTCTTAATTTTTAGAATCAATGCAATTGTTTCCAATAGGCATCTATAAATTAAGAAAAATTGTAACAATATTCCGGAAAGCAATGAAAATCCCTAGAAAATCTATGCTGATTGTTGGCTTAAATTTTTTTTCAGACTTAAACTAATATTTTACAGGTCTGAAAAATACATCTTGTTTACAAAATATAGATACAGGGCGTTTAATTATTTCACGGCATTTTCTATAGTGTTTTTGCACCACTACAATTTTCGACATCCCCCATTTTAAGACCTGCCGGGTCAATGAAGAGAATACGGTTTCCACCTTTTAACGTTCGGTTTTTTTGCTCTACGGAATTTACCACTTCTATTAGGAATTTTCTTCCCTTTTCCACATTCTTTATTTAGTTTCTCCTCTTCTTTTCTTTACTAATCCCTTTCTTTGTAATGAGTCTGTGGGCAACCATAGACCTTTAATTCTTTTGAATGACTTGATTGTTAGATCGGTCAACGATGATTGCTTCCCATACGGTTGGATTCATACTCGCAAAGTGAAAAACTATGCTGTTAGGAAAAGGAAAAAAAAAAAAAAAAAAAGAAGAAGAAAGAAGGAAAGGAAAAACTTATAATAAATTTTTTCTACGGTTCTTTTATTCACGAAGTGTATTGTATCTCTAGTAATTTTTTTCTTCTATTGACAAGCATTTCAATATAAATTTGTTCTGCAATTAAAACTACTGTTAAAAATCAATGGAACAAAACCCAGTTTGAAAAATCATTGCTATTTAATTTTAATGTAGGCTGTTCCCAATATACATGTTCCATAGAAACTGCTTTGTTCCACATATAATATAATTCATTTGTAGTAATTGAAGTATCCGAGAAAAATATTTTACTACTAGTCTGTGAAATAAAGAAAGGACAAAAAATATTAGGACACAAATCTCTGTGATATATATCTTCTACTACAAGTATTAATACACAAGTCATCAAATTAAATTAGGGACAATGCGTTATGTTGTATCTAGACAGGCATACGAAATGGTTCAAAGAAAGGAGATAGTTTCCTAAGATAGGACTGATAATTTGGCATCGTTTGATTCAGATGAGCTTCTGAGACGATACACGAGAGAAATACACACTTGAATTAAATAAAAGAAAACCTGAGGATGTATAAAGTTATAAATATTTCTAAAGAAAAGGTAGATAAAAATTGGTTGATGAAAATTGGTTGTTTGTTAATAAAATAAATCTCCCAAATATTAATCAAGGAAAATGATCAAAAAAGTAAAATATTCAGAAAAAATTGTACTTTTTCAATTCGTACTATATTAGATCACACTCTCCCTATATATATATATATATATATATATGGGTTTTAGGCTTTTGCCTTAGTTTATATTGGGAGCTATTATGTCGAAAAAATTTCTGCTGAAGGAGAAGGTTGAGATCTCACAAACTTTGTTTAATCCTGTTTCACTGTCCTAAACCAGTTACAGCTCGAGAAATCATAATAGTTTTCCACTCTAGCTACATTTCTCTTTTTTTGGTTTGTCATGGTTCCATGTTCTTGGTTCTTCCGGTCTGATCTTAAGATTCTTGGGATTTATTAGTCTTCTTTTTAATTATTTACTGCTATATATATATATATATATATATATATCTTGTTCAAATTTTCACAATCTTTAATAAAATACTTTCTATTCATCCACTTAAGTTCAAATACATTTTTTTAAACATGTAGTGGATGACACTTGATGCTAATAGTTTTTTCAAAGATTAATTCATTATTTAAATTAAAAAATGAATAAATAGTATCAAACAAAAATAATAATCCAACTCCATACATAAAAAGGAAAATCGCTCGTTGTGTCACTATAGCGCAACGGATAGCGCGTTGGACTTCTAATCCAAAGGTCGTGGGTTCAAATCCCAGCTGGGAGGGCGATTCTGAGAATGTGATTTCTTTTTATTATACTATTTTATTGGAATAATTAAATTTAATTAATGAATAAATAGTAACAAACAAGAATAATAGTCCAACACCATATATAGAAAGGAAAATGGAAAAGCGCTTTCTATTTTGGCACTTAATATTGTGATTCTGTCATAAGTATATACATATTTATATTAATGGTAACTATTTGATAAACAGTAACTCAAATAAATTTTTTTCTCTTTGTTGACCTAAATGAAAAAAACAATTTATACTTACTTGTTGATATTTTTTTTAATACTGCATGCAGCATAATTTCATTTTAGGTTCATTTCATTTTTGATGTAGAAGAAACCAGGGTTATATTAAGAATGTGACTTATTTAAAATTCATACTTTTGGTACTACTACTACTAGCTTACTTACTAGTGCTACCTTACTACTAATTCTTTACACTCTCTCTCTGTTAGGTATTAAAAACTAGAATCAGAATGACGCATATAAGGTTGAGATTTGGGGGCTGAAATTCCTCTCATAGATCAACAGAATTCTAATTTTTTCCGTAAAAATTACGCCTTGGTGTCTTCGCGTACACGTTTTTTTAATATCTATCCCCGCTCCCTCCTTTGAAAGTAGTCCGTGAACGACAGTGACTGGCATGGTGAAGTCTCTACTGTCATTTCGTTAATTGTTAGATGTAGTTCGTGTATTTTCTCTGGGGTGTTGTAATTTTCAAGACTTTCAACGGAGATCTCGTGTACCAAAGGGTAAGAGAGTTAATTATTCTTTTCTAAAAAAGACTACCTCAGACAATACACTTTTCACCATCACAATTTATTTTAATTTTATTCTTGTTAATCTTGCCAAAAAATAAAACTGTCAACATTGTCGATAGGGCAAATTTACTGAGGCAAAGTTGGCAACGTCATCATCGTATCCCAAGGGTTTTCTACTGATTTCTTTTTTTGTGTTTATTCGAGTTTTTTTTTATGTTGCTTTATGTTTCCTTTCGGGGCTTTTTAAGACTTAGTAAGGAAAGAAAATGGATTTTGTTGAATTTTTCTTTGTAAATAGATTTTGTATGACCACTCTGCTTTTATTTATTTATACATTTGTGTGTTTAATTGTTTAATTATTTATTTGTTGTTTAATTTATTTATACATCAATACATCATATGAATTCTTTGAAAAAAACTTCTTTTCATTTAATTTTGAGTCATTTATTTTTGTTTTAAGCACTTAAAACTATAAAAGAGCAAACAGTTCTCGTTTATCATATGTAGCTCAGCGGTAGTATTAAAAAACATTTTTTTTTATGTAAATCTTCACAGAAAAAAACTACAAGATCATAACGACATTTCATTAAAGCAAGAATTAAAATACTTTAAAATCTTTAAAGAAACGATAAGACTGACTTTTTCTATTAAGCTAATTACTAAACTTATGCCATCTTTAATTAAAAAAGGTACAAAACAGGAAAAGTTGGAGCGTAATGTCCCAATTAGCTTAGAATTACGTCTTTTTAACGATGCCCTTAACCAGATCTAATTATTTAGCCTTAGGTAGCAAAATACAGTAAAATGCGAGACAGGAAACTAAGAAGGGAGACAATTATCTTCGGTTTTTAATTTTTTTGAGTGCTTAAAGAATGGTTCTTTGTTAATCCCAGCAACCATCTAAAATTAGTTCTTCGCGGAGGATTTAATTATAATTTTCACACCAACATTCTTTCTGCTTTGCTCACCAGAACAGAGAATAATTTAATTCGGAGGAATAAGTTAGCGCTTATCTACCTCAAAGCATTTATTAAATAATTAAGGCTCAAGTGGTTTGTTGAAAAAAGACAAATCCGAGCTCTTTTGAGACTGCCCTAAATTGCGATTGATGAAAAACTAAAGCCTTTTTACTTTACAATTTTAAAAAGCGATATATACCTGCTATGTAGTTAAAATATAAAAATAGTTTTCTCTTACGTGTCTATAGGAAACATGAAAATGACAAAGCAGTTCTTAGGGGCTTAAAATTCACCCAGAAGTAAGAAATAATTTCTGCTTCATATGGTGGCAACGAATTTGCGTAACAATAGAAATTCCAACTAATCCAATGTTTGATTACGACAGCAATTAAACTCCAGCCTTTTCATTTCCTTTTGTTCTCCTTTTCCCTTCCCATTCAGCATGGCTGATAAAGCGGAAGGAAAATTGTAAATTAAATAAGCGCCGAGATTAACCGAAGAGATTTAGTTTTAAATATGCATTAGTTGCGCATCTTATTTCCGCAACACCAGCTACTAAATGCATTTCATCCGAGAAAAGAGATAGAAGTTTAATTTATTAGCATTGTGTTAGAGGATTTCAATTGCCTGGCTAAGAGATTATCCGAGTTTAGTTTGTGGGACCATTCTTGGGTCACATTTGCATTATTTTATTCATAGATTGAATTTTATTTCTAACGGATGATTGGAACTGCAATATCCGCTGGATTCGCCCAGTTTAAGATTAGATGAGTAAATTAAGATTAAACGAAAGTCGCTCTTTACAAACAATGATTTGTAAATGAAATCTTAAGTTATATAATAAAATTAACTTATTTAATCGATTGTGAGCTTATCTAGAAGAATGTGGTCCTCAATTAATTACATAGAATCAGAAGAGAGTGATTACCGAACTTAAACTAATTGATTAATTGATGTGTGACTTAATCTTATGGAATGTCATTAGATTTACTGCCTATTTCTAGATAACTCGGTGCCCACTTTTCCCAAATTAGTGTTCTTAGAAAACACGGACTTAAGGGTCCCGTAGACAGAAATTCCAACTCTAAAACGATGAAAGTGCCCTCTTCTGGGAGGGGTGAATGGGCGTTTCTATAGGAAGGGCCAAGTACTCATGAGTACTGGTCTTATAGATCGGAGGTAAATAGTTCCTTCATAAAAGATAAATTATATGCCTTTTTTTTCTTAATTTTCAATATTTTCTTGACTTTGAAATAAACATTTTTTTTCAAGCTATTATTTTTCCAAATTTGCATTTACTTGATCCCATTTTCTGATGATTATGTTCTGCGAGCTGTCATGATGAAATAAAATGACGTCACAGAATCATACAAGCCTCTTCTACAACAGTTGAGAGAGGGATTCTAAGTGCAAAGGGAGCTCGAGACAGGAAACCCTCCCCCACCCCTTCTCTCTTTCGCCTTCTATTTTTGTTCTTGGAGGGTCCAGTTTACAACCAACTGACCCCTCTTTTACTGCCCACCCCATGGCAGTTTTCAATTACATGAAAACTGTGCCTGACATTCTAGTTATACAAAGAAACTGCTTTTTTTAAGCTGTTTCGTTTCTGTTTTGAGAAACATCAGTTTTTCATTTGAATTTTATAAAAATATAAGTTTTAGTTAAGGCAGAAACCTTTATATATATATATATATATATTTCTGTACATTCAAAACAATTTTCTGTGCTATTCTTCAATATTAAATTGCATCAAAATCCTTTTTTAAACAGTTTAACGACAAGAGAAATTTATAAATTAATTGAATGAATAGTGTAATGCGATTTAAATTATTCTCTTTCCTGAAATATTTCAGGTCAGTTCTTTATTTCCGATTCAGTTCAATAATTTTATTTAAAAACGGTTTAAGACATGTAACAAAAAAAATCTTATATAAATTTAATAAAGTACAGTGGCGTAACTACCAATGGGCTAGGTGGTGCCGTGCACCGGGTCCCTTGAGCTCAGGAGGCCCTCGCGCCTTGAACACCAGGCAAGTCGAACTAGCGATAATTTCTCTCATAATTGAGATATAAATATAAAAGATTGTTACATAGCTGTAATTATGGCAACAGCTATTTCTTCTTGGTAATTTTATTTTTTATAACATTATGATTCATAATAAGCTATTTTCCTGTTTCAATATTTCGCAATCTGGTATCTGCAACAGACTGATGTAACTTTGACCTCCTCCTCTGTTTTTTCGTGTGTTTTATTTTAAATAATTATAATAATTTTGTATTATATTTTCTTGTTTATGCATATTTTTTTTTTATCATTTCCTGTCTATCACGTGTCAAATCAAAGCTGGGTTATCACTAAATTCACAAGGAAATTCATAGGCATATATGTAAGGTAGTATGTAGCTTTGCTTTCCTATATTCTGCAGAGCTTGACACAGGGCTGACTTGAAAGTAAATTTGTATATCTAAAATACTAATATATTTTTACTTAATAAAACTCAACCAATATTCTCTTTATTTTTTTCCCCACCAAGGCTTTTGGATACCTAGCTACGCCACTGATAAAGTGGTTTTGGGGCCCACACAATTTTATGGAAGAATAGTTTTAGTGTTGGAATTTCTAATATAAATTCAATTACAAAAAATCAAATGATACTGTGGTAAAGGAAGCTATATTTGCCATAGTTAACTAGTCATAGTTTGCTATATAGCCAATATCACAAACAGAAACCAGCAATATATTTCATAAATAACAATAAAAATAATTTAAATCAGCATTTAACCATGTATGACACCTGAGACAGCACCTCATCTTCTAACTACCACACCACACCAACGGAAGGACGTTTGAGCTCTCCACAGATTTAACGTGCATCGCTCCCCTACATGGTGGGTCTTCAGTGGTGCTGGGCTTGAATTTTAAAATTGTGGAACCATTTGCCTGTGCATTAAATATTATATTTAAAGCACAGTTTCCAGAGTGAGGGGCGAGGACCCTGTTCCACGTGTCACTCCACAGTACGTAACAAAAGTGTTTACGTAAAAAATTATTTTTAAAGATTGATTACGTATACACTTATATTACAATATTAAAAATTCATATGGCAGTTTTTAATAACTTGGCTATATTTTTAAAATTTTAAGGGTACCAACACAGTATATACTTTAAAAGAATCAATTTTTTTATCTGTAGTTTTTTTTTTTAATCTTGCATTTATTGAAGATATGAAACTTTATATGAAAATATAACTAATACAAAACAATAAAAACCTGATAAAACAAAAAAAATTCTTTTTTATGATTTCATTATATATATTCATGATGCAACGTATTTACATATATATTTACATTACCTAATTAGCAGTAATAGTTCATTGCGTCAATTTATTTAATCCAGCAAAAAGATGTATTTACAAGGTTTTTCCCTTTTTTTTTTATTTCCTGTGCCTCCAAAATCGAAGCCGGGTTGCGTATCGGCATCGATCTGGGATACCTTGGATCTGTAAGTTCTGGCAATAAGCAACTAAAATTAAAAGGTTCCAACTTTTTTAACATTTTATCACGCCAAAAATCATTGTCCCTGAATATTTTTTCCCTTTTACATCCTTTTTTTGTCCACATTACAAAAAAGCAGTATTCTTTTTCTGTTACTTGCAATTGTCCCTGTACTTGGTAAAAGTAATCGTGATTTGTATTTACGTTACGCTATTAATGTTACTAAAAATATTCTTAAAATTATGGAAAACTTTCTGATTTATTTTAAATCAATGGTATTTCATCTTCGGAATATTTGAATCTTATTTAAAATGCGATGATCAATAAATCCATTTAGTATGTGGAAACTTTCACAATATTTGAAATGAACAGCGGAACAAGAATTTAGAAAAAAAGAAATACACACTTTTTCTTTCCAATTCCTGAAATTCTGTCCTATATTCTTTTTTCGTTTAGCCGAAAGAAATAATCTTTTTTTGAAGCTGCGACGATGATCCATTTTATTTAATAACTGAAATAAACTGTGCAAAATAAGTTTTAAAACAGTTGATATTCAAATAACTTAAACTTGGAAAAAAACACAGGAATTTCAATTTTGGAGATATGTAAGAAAAGAATGCGAAAACTGATTCACTTTATCCTGACGATTCAAGTGCATTTAATGAATATTAATTGTTCATTTTAATTATTAATAAAATATAACTTTGAGAAAGGTGGAATAAAAAACAGAGGATAGCTTTTTGTTCAAAACGTATTTGTAGCTATTTTCAAGCACAGACTCAAACTTTCCTAAGAATGATGTAATTGTAAATAGTATCTCTTGAATGCCAATAGATTCTTAGAAAACAAGACCCATTTGGGGGGGGGGGGACATCTCTGTTACACAATCCACCGAAGAGTCATAAATTACCACCTTTCACCAAGGGAACGCAGGGAAAATTTCATGTATCCTTCCGCAAGAAGGCGGAGTTACAAGTTTACTTTCCCCTCATTCCAAATATGCAATGCTGACTTATTTAATTACTCGCAAATAAATTAGTTTAAAATTTTTAAAGTATATGCGTTTGAAAGAGCATAAAAAATAAAGGATTTCCACTGAAAAACTTTTTTTATCCGATAATTGAAAATATTTTTATGATCGTTTCAACGCACTAAATGTAAATTTTCAAGCTTTTAATAAATATTTAAAAATATTTAGAATTTGTTTTAAAAAAATCGAAATCAAAAGAAAAATTAATTTTTTTTTTATCTTTAGGATGCATTTTGTTTCATACAGTTAAAAGCAATACCTTAGACGTAAATTGAATTATAAGAAACTCCATAGGATTAACATTACACTCGGGTTTTCGTGGTGGCGTGTCACCGGGAGCCTTAAGTTTTTTGGCGTGATACCTGCTTTTTTAGAAGAAGTTTTTAAGAAAATAAGCGGAAAAGGAGTAGAAATTTTTTTTTTCCTTTTTGCGTGTAGGCTCATTAAATAATAAAAGAAATACGAGAGTGTGTTACAAGAAAACGCAGTAAAATAATTTTGCTTTACTTTAATTTTTTTTGCTAATTGATTATGTATAGTAGAATGATTTTGAAATTGTCGTCTTCATTCTTTTAGCAGGTGAGATAAATATTCTTAGGAATAAATTTCATTAGCATGAAGATGATTTCATTATCATATAGAATATGCCCATATTAGATAAATATTGATGAAAATTTTTATTATTTTATAGTACTTTGCTTGTTGTTGTTTATTTATACTTTTATCGGAAATATATTTATTCTTTAAATTTAATTTCGCAATTAAAACTTCATTCCTTTATGTGTGTAATAACTGTTGTATGTATTAAATTATTAACAGAGATTTACATATTAAATCTTTGCTCATTTTAATGATCAAATAAAAAACAGATTTCGCAAAAGGATAAAATACATTTTTTGCGAAAATTGTTTGATTGTTATGGTGAAATGCTGCATAAATTTTACTAAATAACACAGGAAAATTAAAAATAGGTTTTGGAACAGATTAACATCTGGCATTTATCAACTGGCTCTTATTGACAGACAGTGAATGCTCTTTAGCTATTTTAACGTCTTTTCTATCGATAACGAAAATACATCTTGTCAAAACAAATGTTAGAACATATTATAAATAACCTACAAGAGTGAAACATGTGTAGTCCAGAAAAAGATTTTTTGAAAACCCTTCAGTAATAATTTTACACATAAAATAAATCGGGATAAGACTGTTTTCTCTAATAATAACATCTGGGGTTCATAAAATCACCATTACCTTCATAAGGTTTTGATAAAACTTTTAGCACTTTTCATGAAAACATATACATTCTGAAAAAAGCGAAACTTAAGATTATTGAGATTAAAAGGCTTTCAAAACTTATATTTTAAAAAAAAATTTCAAAAAAATATTCGCAATTTTCGCAAAAAAAAAAAAAAAAAAAAAAAAAAAAAAATTAATTTTAATCCCCCCCCCTATTTTTGTAATGTTTTTTTTTTTTTTTTTTTGACTGAAAGAAATACAAGAAACCGTTTTTATCAAAAATGCTGAAATTAAAGTTTTTGAAACTGACCTACATAATAATGCTACGTAATTGTTTTTAGCACTATAACTGATCTTACGATATTTAGAGTTATGCACTGGCAGCTGTCATTAGATAATGCTTGGATTTTAAATGGAAACTATACCCACGTAATCATACGATACAACTTTCTACGTTTCTATTTTTCAAAGCCATGACATGAAAAGGCAATATAAAAGCACTCCTACGCAACATTTTATCATGAGAGAGTGCGATAAGAATCCAATCGGTACTTTATAATTCTGGGACTTTTTTGAACAAACGCACTCTAAGTATTAGTTGAAAAATGGAGTCGATAATTCAAAAATATTCTCAAAAACGGCATTTATTTAAGTAACATCTAACTATTTTAAATTCCAGTAGTGTATTTGTAGTTTGTCTTCACTGTACTAGTATATTCTATTTATAAATATGCAGAGTAAGGTGGATACAAATTTTTTTTTTCAGAATTTAAAAACTTATCTATGCGGAAAAGATATTTTTTGGTATATAGATGAGGGGAAAAATAGAATAAAAATTAATTTTTATGTTTAGTTCTGCCACAAGGGGAATGAAGTTAAAGGTATGATCTTTTTTGTTTAAAAGCCAAAGTAATTTTTGTTGAAGAAAAACAGATATTTCAGTAATTTTTAGTATTTATTCGATAAGGGGACACCTACTAAATAGTTACATAAAAAAAACATCAGGTACATTTAACAGCTTCTTTAGTATTAAATTCCTTAAAAGCCTACTGTCAAAATTACAGAGCTCTATAAAGCGAAGACTGAAAAAAAGTTTGGATCGGACTGAGAAGAGAGATGGGATTTTGAAATGTGTGGCAAGTATATTATGTTATTCAGTACTCAGTAGTCACTGAGTACTGAATAACATAATATACTTGCAACACATGATGTCGAGTATGTCGATTTTGGTAATTTATGTTGTAAAGAAATAATTTTATTTTGTGTATAAATTCATCGAACCAAAATGAAGTCTTTTTAGATTTTTCTGAAAACTCAACCCCATTGTGGCAATTTTATTAAATTTTGAAATTTTTTCATTTATTTTCTCCTAATTTCCAAAACACAAGAAGTTTCTTTTCAGCATGTGGTCAATTTTCGATAAAAAATCATTTTTCCCTCCATATAGTCGCGATCCTCACTTTTGTAGAGTATAAAAAAAATATAATTTTTAGTACAAAATTGCATTTTTTTTAGTGTGGAAATTTTTTTTCGATCCTGGTCTTTACTCTAGTTCAATCAAAAGATCGAATGATGGTTGACAATTTGACTGAAGGCTTCAGTTTAATTGAAAAAGGGTTACAGAGATTTTGGAAAATATAAACTCCAACGAAGAGCGTATTTTCCAACAAAACAAGAGTAAAAAATTATTAGCATGCTACGATGCGATTTTTGGGGAGAAAAAAAAATCTTTGAGCCGCCAGACTACTTGCTAGATTTTATTGAATCTTCTACATCAAAATAATTTCGGTTTGCGATTTTGTATTTGTGTTATCTAAGATTTTATTAAGCTTTTTTTGTGATAAATTGTTTTCTTTCGTCACCGGTTCCAACTAAAAATAATTTATATGTTTTTATATCCTAAATTATACTCCAACTTACGCGATTTCGACTTGGTTATCACTCTGTTCCATCTATCGCGTAAGAGAGAAATAGAGAGAGAGCTCGGGGTATTACTGTATAACTAAAAGATTTGTAACACAATTATCTTTCAATTTCAAACTTAAGTATTACTATTAAACAAATCGAATTGTTTGACATTGACCTTTATAAATATAGATGCATTTTAGTTTTACTTTTGCCCAAAAGATTCATACTAGTCCATTGCAGCGTCTTTTGTTTTGTGACTTATCTCAAAACAATCCATTTAGTAAAAAGAAAAAGTATCAGAAAATAAGAACTAATAAGTTTTTTGCTGTATCAAACCACTTTCTTAAATTAATCTTCTACTACTATATTAAATAAACCTATTCTCTAAGAGCGTTTTATTTGATAAGAGTCCATTACAAATCAGTATTTATTCTCATCCTCTAATCTATATCCTCGAAATGGAAGATACGATCGTTTTGTTTTGCGTAAAAAGTATATATCATATCTGGAAGCGTAAACATCAAGTGTCTATTAATAGTGATGATAGCGTTTAAAATGGTGACTATAAACTTTCGTCTTTGGTTCATTCATTTGAATATCTGGGGAAATAAATGGCTTTCATCCACGTTAAAAAAGTTTATACTGCACTCCAATGATATCGTGCACTGAACTCAATGCTTCAGTGGAGTGGCAGGAATCGATAACGGTTCAAGTTCGCTATGAGGCTGGTTGTCATCCCCTTTGCAAGATAACAATAAGCTCTTCAAAGAACGGCCAAAAAGAAGGCGTGTTAAATAACAGGAAGCACACGAGATATTTTTAGAAATTATTAGAGGACATTCTAGCTTCGAGACCTTGGGATTTTACGATAGATAGTTAAAGAGTAAACAGCAAAAACGAAAAAGTGGTAATTTAAAGCGAAATTTGTATTCTAACAGAATTATTTTAAGGCAGAAAATTAAGAATTGGTGTTCGAGTATGTGAAATCAAAGAACTTCTAATCTTTTGAAAGACAATCTAATCGTAGTTGATAGATAAAAAATGTATATCTAGGTACTTTTGAGGTCATTAGACCAGTGGCGTAGCTACTAATGGGCTAGGCGGTGTCGTGCACCGGGGCCCTCAAACTCAAGGGGACCTGACCACCAAGCACGCCAAACTTGCGATAATTTCTTCTACATTTAAGATATAAATATAAAAGGTTGCAAAATATCACTGTAATCAGGGCAATTCAGTTGAAAGTAATTACGAACTTGCAGGAAATTTCCCTAAATTCTTTCCTTTGTTTGTATGGTGTTGTGAACTTTACTTATTGAAAGATTTATATTATTTTTAAATTTTCTCATTTTTATAACTGTTACTTGAAAATAAACATCAAGTTCCACGAAAAATCTTACCATACACCTTAAAAACCTACACGGGAAGCTATGTCTTCTTGATAATTTTATTCTTAATAACAATATGTATCATAATAAGCTAGCTAATATGTATCATAATAACCTGTTTCAGTATTTCGCAATTATTCGTATCTGCAATAGACTGATGTAGTTTTGTCCCCCCACCTCTGTTCTTTCGCAGAGTTGTTTTTTTAAACGCTTATAATAATATTGTATTATTTTCTTGTCCATGAATATTTTTTGTATCATTTCCTGTCTATCGCGTGTCAAATTGAACCTGGGAAAGCCCTAAAGTTCACACAAGAAAACTCATACACATGCATATAAGTAGTATGTAGCTTTGCTTTCCTATGTTCTGAAGAGCATGATAAAGGGCTGTTGTTAAAGAAGTAACTTTGTATATTTAAAATGGCAATATATCTTCCCTTTTTTTTCTTGATAAAGCCCAATCACCCTTTGGGCAGTCAACGAGAGTCACTGTCTTCACCTCTCATGCACCAATGAGAGAGCAGCCTTTCAGCTCTCCTTCTTGAACTTTTTTAACACCTTCCACGAACTTTAACCATACGATTGGCTTGACCCATCAGGAAGCAAGATATCCAGCATGAAAATGAACACGTCTCTCATTCCACATCTATTCCTATTTCATCTTCACTATTTTTTATTTGTTTTTTAAGAGGAATTAAGTTGTGTTTTGATTTCTTTCAATAAATAAAAATATTAAACAAATTTTTTTAACTATGTAATTTTAAATATGCTAATGTAAAAGTATTTTTCATAAATAGTCCAGTCCTAATCCCGAGATCCCGGTATTTGGATAATGTAATCCTGAAATTCTGAGATTGAAAATTTTACACGGTATTACAAATCCTAAAATCTATATAGAGAAGGGATAAACGCAAATTTTATGGAGTTGAAAACTATTGTCATTCTTGTAACATTCTAATAACCTACACACAATTATAGTGATAGTGTAAAAGTGATGACACAGCTAGCTAGTATACATCTATATTTATTAGAAGACATTACAGTGCAGAAAATTACGAAAAGGATAAGTTTTCGTGGTACATGACTATATCTAAAACGCCTGGCTGCTACTAGCTCTAGGATTAGGATTAGTTTGAGAGTCTCTCTCTGAGTCAACCACGGGCGTTGTTGGATTCGTTACAATAGTCAATCGTTCCTTAAACAGAAGTTTTTGCATTATTTAATTCATCATAAAACGTGTATTTCACTTGCAGCTAAGTTGTAAGTTAGAAGTCAACTTCTCAATCCACTAAATTTCCAGATAGTTAATCAAATTCAAACCATATGAAAAGCGCAATAGCAGCTTTCATAATTTATTTCAGAATTGAAGACTACAGAAATGCAGACATTCAATTGGAAATATATCTTTATCCTAAACCTCTCTCTAAAAATTTATTTTATACATCTGTTATTCTCCTCATCTCAGATCGCATTTTAGTTGATCAAAATTCATCTCTTGTCAAGAAATATGTATATTAAATAGCTAAAATAATAAGGAGATTTTAACCTCGACTTTCGAATTAATGGGAAAACTTACTTTGGTATAGTGTTTGAAATCTGTTGAATCTTCAGCGCAAGTAAGATATCTCATTAAATCGTAAAATTTGTATTGAGAAAGGATTTGTGGATACCAATTTAAAAGTCACTTCTGAAAATTACGGTCGCTCTTATTCTACTTTCAGTTGTTTTGGAACACTATCACATAAATAGCTCTTATCAGGATGGAGCTAAGATGCCGGACTTGTAATAAGTGTATTGAAAGTTTATAATTGAAGGATCGTTAATTTATACATTTATTTATTTATTTTGATAATTTTTCGTAATTTAAATAAAAAATTAATCATTTGGGTAAGATGACTATTTTCATTCTTTCGAGTATATCAAGTTTTCTTAAACATTAAGATTAGATGAATAAAATGAGATAAATATGAACAGCAAAAAATTAATCGTTAATTCAATTTTTGAGAACAAAAAAAAAAAAAAAAGCAAAAGCAAGAAATAATTATGAAAGATTTATTCTTACATGAATAACTCAAAAAAAGAAACAGAATACATCATTTCATAATCAAAATCTATCAAAAAAATAAAGAAATATACAAATAGCGCTATAGAAAAATATTATTGCTGCATTTCTCACTATTTTAGGAATGCTAAAAAAAGTTTTCTGATTAATTTGGAGTTTTAACATTAAATATAACGAATGAACGCTTCATTTAAATGAATGAAAACTTATTGTGCCATGTACAAATTTTTTCTCAAAATAAATAATTTCATTTGCATTCTGATAAACTAGTTAAACTCTTCAACCGTTCTTAATGCAGATATCGTGATTAACTTTTTGAAATTAATTTCGAGGGCATCGTGTTGCTCATAAGTAGCGAATAAAAGAATCTGCTATTTTTAACACGCAAAAAAATCACTTGTGGTTAGAGGTTAAACAGTTGATCAAAAAAGGTTAAAATAAGTATTCAGTGTTTATTAATAGCTATTTTTAATTAAAAAGTGAAGTAAAAATTTCTTGTTAATTTTGCGAAATATCATTTTATTATAATATTTCTATAAATTTTAATTCACATACAGATGTTTACAGTGGAGTACATATGTATTAAAAAAGAATGAGACCGTTCCTATTCGCACCCTTTTACTAAACTTCAAGGGAAGCAATACTTTTAAAACTGTTTGATTTCAAAACCACCTTCCTTAAAGAGAACTTGATTCTATGCTAATTTGAGTTCTATTTAAACTCTAGCAAAGTGAGGGTTACAGTTAGTCGTTAGGCTGCTATTAAAGTGAGATAAGCAAAGTGACTATTGAAAATCCTTGAAGCTCTTGATAGGAAGTTTTAGTTCGGTATATCTAGTTGACCAAGCAGTTAAGTGCATAATTACTTGTCTTAGGAATTTAGGATAGCAACACATTTTACTGCTCCCTCAGTTTATAACGACTGTAAATTAATAGATCAAATAAAATTACTTATTTTTATAACTATGACTATTCATTCGGTGTCCCTAACTTCACTAACAACCGCAGGGTCGAGAAAAGTAAGATCAACTGAAATATATTTGAGCACGTGTTTTCGAGTATTTATGATACTTATCATACATTAATTTTACAGTAAGAAATTTACCTCTTAATATATTTGAAATGAACTTATTTAGAACAATTTTCGAATGCCGAATTTAAACAAAAGAATATTTTTCATATACCTAAACACTTAATGCGACACAAAGAGTCTACACTTAAATTTGTAAATATGTGTAATGGTGTCGCGTTACTTCTTTATATAATTATCTTTAATTAATATGTAAATAAATAATCTAAAACAGAGAATTTTCTCTTAAAAGTTTAAGCATGCAACAACTCCCTGATATATTTACTAATTTATAAGCTTGGTAAAGCCCTTACTCTAGCTGAGTATATTGCAACTCTTTTAATTTCCTACTTAGAAAGTTATTTAATAGTTCACATTTCCATTTTGAGTGCTGCTGAGTTCTACACTTGAAATTACGTTTCTGTCAACATTTAAGTCATTAGAGGACTGGATGGAACTCATAATTATGCCTTCAAGTTTAGAGAACATGTTTCTATCATGGAGCAAATATTCTCGTGTAATTTAAAGGAGTGGTGGAATGAGTTAAATGATCTACTTTAATAAATGTATAATCAATTGAAGATATTATATATGAGGCTCAAATGATGGAGTTTGTTCCTATATTAATAAATTAACTAAACGTTAATTAATCCTGTGTGTGTATATCTGTCTGTGTATTATATTAAAGTATTTATGCAAATGAAATTTTAAGTGTTTTAACTAAAATATGACACGTAATCCAAGTGATACAAGTTTGGAAACTGTATCTAATTTCAGAACCTAGGCAATTTTAAGAGATACAAATTTTTATAACAATCACTGGAGACCGAAAGAGAGAATGATACTATTGATTTATTATATTAAATAGAGAAAATTCTGGTTATCAATTAAACTCTTGTTCAAAAAAATTAATGCTATCCTATCAGAATACTCTGTTAAGACAGAGATAATTCATATTACAAAATATCTGAGTAATTAATTATCCTTCAAAATGATAAAAATAAACTTTTTATTATTTTAAGAAAATAATGTAATAATATTTTACTATAGTAATTTTTGTAATGTATGACTACACATTTTTTTTTTATACATGTGTATAAATGACAAACTATCAGCGCTTTAATTTCAATCTTTTTTCTTACCTTTTTGATTATAGTCCTATATTTATCAGACTTTTCTTTTAAGTAAACACATCCCTTATAACCCCATAATATTCAAGTTTTAATTTAAATTAATTTCTTAAAAACACGTGAATATAACTCAGTTTAATTAATTTATCTCGAAAATTACTTTGCGTAGTTGGAATAACACATTGCTTCTATATTTATAAAATCTAGTATCTAATTTTCTAAACATTTTCAAAATATTTTCCATATTTTATCTATTTTATTTCAGTTACTTTATTCTCTTAAATCTTCGGAAATAATATTATAAACAATTTAACCCTCGATGCTATTAATTTTCTTAAGCCTGGTTGGTTATTAACTTGGTTCTTCGAAACACTTTGTAGGCTATTGGTGACGGATATCGTAATTTTAAACACCGGCCAAGCGACGAGAATAACACCTGAGCTAATACCCGCTCTTCAAACTCCCTCAACACGCCAATGAGAGGATTTCGAGTCTCCGCGGATTTCAATTGCATCAGCCCCTCTATTCGGTGGGCGTTTAGTTCCACCAGGACTCGAAAAACGCTGAACAGAAACGATACGAGTTCGTGACTATAACCACTGGGCTTCCATGGCCGTAATCTTCTTCAGAATATATAATAGTTTTAAAAATTATTCGATGCAATTTACTAAGTATCATGTTACTTAAGATCGTCTCTTTCTGACACATAAGTTATATAACTATGTCGTGACTGAAAACCACCCCTTACACTACTATCTCCCTGTCTATCTGAAAATACTACTGGATGTGTAGGTGGACTTAAATGATCAAAAGACATAATTGCAAATCAATTAGATTTATTGATTCTAATCAGCACATAAGTTTAGACACACACAATTCAATTAAGAAAAACAAATAAGAGTGGAGTGCGAAACGGGGAATCACTACTAGCGGGATATTCAGAATGTCAACTGAATCTAGGAAAGCTTAAACGCTCACAAGTACAGCTACGCCACGTACGAATATTCGCAATATCTTAAATAAAATCACTGACCTTATATTTTACATCGGCTGTTCCTTCGTGATGATTTCTGCCTTTTTAATGGCTGGAAGAATGCCAGAAGAATCCACGCTCGGTAATAAGGATTTTCCTACATTCAATCCACTTCTCCTCCCGTAGCTCCACACGTTACAGGCTATCTACGATTGTCAAAAATTCGTGCTGACGTCTCTATCTTTAACTCACTTAACTTCACTCTTCCTATCACTTCACTTTACTTAACCCCTTAACTCGCGAAACCCGAACTTATATAATATATCTTATTTGCATAAATCACGCCTGGCTCTCGGCGAAGATTGGTTGAAATAAATAAATTATTTTAAGAAAAATAGAGGTTATATATATAGTTAAAGACCATATAGATCCGCCGCAACTGTATTGCAAATACAGGGTGTCCCCGAAAACTTGGAGGTAGAAAACATCGTGAGGAGCCAGAATTACATAGTGTAACGTCGTGGCTCCACATTGGAAATGTACGCTAAGCTAATTATTAAAGAATCTCTCGTTGTATTCTATCAGCCGTCTTTCCGGAGTCTCTTTGCTCCCTCCTTCGTCAGCAGGCCTCTCCCTGGGTATCTCTCGTGGGAGTCTGTCCGGAGTCTCTTCCTTCGTCCGCAGGGTTCAATTCCGGGAATCTCTCGTGGGAGTCTATCACGAGTCTCTCAGGAGTCTATCAGGAGTCTTCAGGAGTCTATCAGGAGTCTATCAGGAGTCTTCAGGAGTCCCCTCTCTTTCTGAAGTCCACTCTTTTAAACACTAGGGGTGGGTTCACTACACGCCCCTCATCAATCCACATTGGCCGACCTCAGGGTTTTGCACCCGGCACCAACGGTCTTGCACGTCATCCATTCGTGCAGAGATGACAAAAGTCCGGTCCCTCTCAAAGGTTCCCGGTGACAAGGGCCCGGCTGACATCTGGCACTTCAAACACCTCGCCGCCGCCTGCAGAGGCGCCAGCATTCAAGACGTACAATCACTGCCCATGAATGGAAATAATGCAGCGATGCCTAGTCCATAGTGTCCCCCAGACACACCGACGCCGACGGTCCAGCTGTCTGATACAACACAATGCAGCTAAAAACAAGTTTTCTCCAGCTGTGGAAATGTTTATGAATAGAGGCGCTTTCTCCATTGTGACGACGTCACAACTCCTTCCCCCTGAAAACGTCCATTTCACTGGACTGCTCTGGTCCAATGTTGGATCCGTTCTTATGACTGACTCAAAGAAAGAATGTCTTAACAATGAGATCAACCAGGACAGCAATACAAAAAAACACTCAAAAATATGATAATAAGTAAATCCAAAATTCCATAACATTTTACACACTTTACAATAAAAATTTAAATTTCTGATCTTGGATTCTTTTCTTAATGTTACATCTTATCTAAAAAAATTTGAGTTTTGAGTGAATAAGTTAAATGCTGACATTTTACTAATATTACTATACGTTAAATCACACGTAACTACTGTACTAGACCTCTATGTGCTTACACTTGGCTGAGAGACACAAAAGATTTTCAGTATCACATACTTTTTTTCACCATATACACACAATCACACACAATACAACAATGTAGACACACAAATACTATAAAAGAGTAAAATAATTTAATAGGAAAATTTACGATGACTGATTATTCTAATCTACTGAGGCCGTCTGCATTTCCATGGAGCTTCCCGGGTTTGTGTCTAATTTCGAAACTAAAAGGCTGTAGACTCAACGCCCACCTTTGCAGCCTCGGGTTGGTGCTCCCCAGCTTGTTTAGATATGTTAAGGGATTGTGGTCCGTCTCTATAACAAATTTTTGTCCGTCTAAATAATGCTTTAACCGCTTTAAACCAAAAATTATCGCAGCTAATTCCCTTTCCACAGTGCTGTAGTTGCGCTCCGCTTTGGAAAATTTCTTGCTTAGGAAAACAATGGGATGCTCCTCCTCACCTATCCGTTGCGACAAAACAACTCCGGCCCCAACCTCGCTCGCGTCCGTCTGCAGGATAAAATCTTTGGAAAAATCCGGAGCGAACAAAATGGGTTGGGAGACGAGTTTGGATTTTAGCTCCTCGAAAGCTTTCTCACATTTCTCATCCCATGCGATCTTTTCTTTCTTAATCTTCCCTTTTAGAGCGTCGGTTAATGGCGCAGCTATGGCACTGTAATTTGGGATATAATGGGCATATTACCCCACCAGCCCGAGAAAAGACCGTACCTGAGTTTTCGTGGTGGGTTGAGGGAAATCTGCTATGGCTTTGACCTTAAGATCACTTGGAGACCTGCTTCCCGAACCAATTTTATGACCCAGGAATAAGACTTCCTCTTATGCGAATTTACATTTAGAAGGTTTCACTGTTAGTCCCGCCTTCCTCAATCTTCCCAAGACCGTGCCGATATGTTTTACGTGATCCTTCCAATCTTGGGAAAAAATGGCTATATCGTCTATGTAAGGTAAGGCAAACTGCTCTAAACTCTCCAAAACCTGGGCCATTAATTTACAAAAATAATAGGGTGCACATACTAATCCAAACATCATCTTCTTGGGGATATATGTGCCAAATGGTGTAACGAAAGCTGCGTATTTCTGCGCTCTCGGTGTGAGGGGAATCTGAAAGTACCCTTTTGACAGATCCATAACGGTTACGTAAGGAGCCGCGCTCACCTTTTCTACGATCTCCTCCATATTTGGTAAGGGGAAAAACTCAGCTCGAGTCACCTCGTTCAAACGACGATAATCGACACACGGTCGAGGGTCTCTATTTGGGCTCTCTACTAAAATAAGGGGCGAGGTGAAATCGGATTGCCCTATCTCGATGACACCCAGTTCTAACAAACGCTTAATTTCCTCTCGCAGTATATTAATTTGCCTCGGGGACATCCGATAAGGTTTCGTCTTAATGGGCTTGTCGGAAGTCAGTTCGATATCCATTTCCATCAAATGGGTTGTCCCGGGTCTGGGGAAAAAACGTCCTTATTTTTAGTAATAACCTTTTTTAATTCGTTGATCTGAGCTGGGGATAGTTTAAGCTGCAGTTGGCTTTCCCCCAGTATTTCTTGGTAGTCAAACGTCGTACATTGTTTTTCTGGATATGGAATTTCGGCGTCCCCCTCTATTTCGTCTGAGCCTTCTTCTATGACCAGATTTACTAACTCGGGCCTCCGATTATATGGTTTTAGTAAATTTACATGATAGATGGTACTTCTATCCCTTTTCCCGGGTAAATCAATTACATAATTCGTCTCCGATATCCTATTTATCACCTTTGCCGGCCTTATCCAATTCACATCGAGTTTATTCCGTTTAGAGGTGGCTAGTACCATGACGAGATCACCTCTCCCAAATTTCCGTTCCACGGCCTGGCGATCATACCACGTTTTCCTTTTATGCTGGCATTCCTTCATTCTAGTTGTCGCAATATCTTGGCAACGCTTAAGTCTATTAATTAATTGCAGTATGTATTCCACAACTGGTTGGCTCGTGCATTCTTCCTCCATCCATTGCTCATAAATTAATGTTTGGGGAGTTCTCAAATTCTTTCCCATCACTAACTCTGTCGGACTGAATCCGGTACTTTCGTGAGTGACCATTCTTAGAGAAAATAATGCGAAAGGAAGGACCCCTTCCCAATCTTCTCCGACTCCACGCACAAAGCCTTAATTATGCGCTTGATGGTTCTATGCACTCTTTCCACTGCATTACTCTGGGGGTGGTGGACTGAGGACCGCGTTACCTTTATACCGAATCTATTGAAAAATGTGGTGGTCAATTCACTAGTGAAAGAAGTCCCCAAGTCGGATTGTATTTCGCGCGGAAATCCTATCCTAGAAAAGATAATCAAGAGGGCGTTTATTACGTTGGGGGATGTAATACTTTCCACCGGTATAGCTTCAGGGTACTTCGAGGCAACACAAATTGCCGTAATCAGGTATCTATTTTGGTTGGTTGAGATCGGTAGGGGCCCCACAGCATCTATGTTGATTTTAGAGAATACCTCTGAAATAATCGGCACGAGCTTCAAAGGTGCTTTCACCTTATCCTGAGGCTTTCCTACCCGTTGACACGAGTCGCAAGTTTTAACGAACTCCTCCACATCCTTGTACGCATTAGGCCAAAAAAATGCCTTAGAATCCTATCTTTGGTTTTCGTCACCCCCAGATGTCCCCCTATCTCGTCATGGCTAAGTTTGTTAATTTTGAGTCTATATTTAGGGGCACGCACAGTTGTCTGATTTCTTCCCCTCGCCTTGTTCTCGCGACTCTAACTAATCTCCCTCTGATAATTTTAAACTCTGTGTCTCCCTCTGTTTGGGCTTTATCCCATAATTGCTTGAGATCTAGGCATTTCCTTTGCTCCTCTATAAATTCGGAGCCTTTCAGTTCTGCTAAACTCATTTCACCTCCTTCTTCAAACGCAGGAATTTCAAGGCTGTCTTTTTCTTCCCTTCGGACGGGGAAACGAATTCCGCAAGTTTCGCCCGGTTCTCGTTCAAAACCCGTCACTTGTCTCCTTTCCCCTCTCAAGGGACGGACATATTCCTTTACTCCTGGTCACCACAGCGTTAATCAACTGTACGCCTTGATCGCTTGCTTCGATAAGCTCCGCCGTCCGGTTTCCCAATATGTACGTATCGAAATCGCATTTATCCTGCTTTATAGCAGCCTTGGTATAAATTCTCCTCTCTTTGTCGTGATTTTAATTTTAGCCAGAGGCAAACAGTGGCAAACTTCATCTAATGGGCTCTTTACCAAACATATTCGCCTAGGAGGTCATTTTCGTTAATCCAGCTCCGGCGCAGACGTCTATAGCTGACCCTGAATCCCTTAAACATACCCGATCCACGCCATTTATCTCCATATTAACTTTAAAATTTTTAAAATGGATCCTCATCCCGGTATTTACAGTTAAATTTGCTACGGTTTCAAGTTATTCTTCCTCAATCTGGGGCAAGCTCGTTTTATGTGTCCTGCCTCATTACAGTAGTAGCATATTATGGGTTTCCTTTTTTCAAATTGACTCTCCGATCCCTGAGACCCTCTCGCCTAATCTGAGAACTCCCATGGCTACTTCATGCCTAATAGAATCCCTATTCAGGATCCAACATTTCTACCCTTTCCACTAAATTAGCTAATTTATTTTTTACTTTCGAGCGATGGTTATCATAGGTCCTAGCTCCACGTTTTCGCAAGACCTGGCTTTTAGGCACTCTTTTAATCGCCTCAAAATGTCCAATTTCTGTGCTAAACTTTTAGCCTCTTGAAGCTATCTCACGTATCTAGAAAATGGTCAAATAAATCACTTGGTGCTCTTTTTTTTATTTGCTCTGTCACTAGTAGCTCTTTCAACGTGTCGAAACTGTCCACTCTCATCCCGACTAGCCAATTGTCTAGGTAGGACCTGAGCTCGAACACCAGATCACCCACATCGCACCTGGTCTGCGTTGATGCGACTCAAATTTATCTCTAAGGGCCACCGGCGTGAGTTGAAACCGGGCTAAGAGCAGATTTTTTATGTGAGGGTAATCGTCACCTATCTCCGGTGGTTCTTTCACACTATCTCCACTATTTCCATCGGCAATAACGGAATGAGTTGGGAAACCATCTATCCTCAGCCACTTTTTCCTTTTTCGCCTGCTTTCAAAATTTCGAAAAATAAATTTATGTCCGCATTTTTAATATCTAATTTAGGCACTAAGTCTCTTAAATTAACCGTCTTTACCTCCTGCCCCTCAAGATCGGTAGACGATACACTTATCGTATCTGTATTATTAGTTAATCTAATTTTTTTCCAACTCAAATTCCCTAACTAGTTTCCTCTCCTCAAAATCCCGTTCAAGTTCCCGTTCCTTATTTTCACGTTCAAGTTCCCGTTCCTTATTTTCACGTTCAGTTTGTTTTTCACGTTCACGTTTTCATCCAAAATACACTCCAACAGACATTTAGCTGTTTCCTCAACATATTGTTCACTCTGACATATTCTCTTCGTAATTTCTACCTTAGGTAAGGTATTATCGGCTTCGACTCCCAATTCTTCCA
>BMAO01023496.1:0-17039 GCA_019973975.1 Trichonephila clavata
TGCTATTTATTTTAAAAATATTACTACAAATTAAATATACTTGAAAATCGCCGTAAGTTTTGAATTAGTTTTCATAGGAAAGCACCCAATCGCATTATAAACTTGTGGGGCTCAATTATTTTTAATATATGTGAGAGTGATCAGTTATTCGCACATACAGAACTGAGAAATCAAACTCGAGAAATATAACAGATGCGAGAATTAATATACATTAATATCAATTCTGGAATAGAATTATTTTTGTAAAGGCTAAACATAAAACGTTTTTGAAAATATAATAATGGCACATTCTGAAAATACTTCTTGTTTCTTAATAACAATCTATATTCAATTCTCTTGAAGTTGTATTTAACTCAGTGCTTCTCAAACGTTCAACACTGGCGACCCAATTTTTAATCATAATTTTTGATGTGTAACATCTTTCCTCTCGATTGCTGGAGATTAGTGAGAGTGATTTCGTGAAAAGGTACGAAAATGCGTAACAGGAAGTTGGGGAAGAGCGCTCTTTTTAATTTGACCAATCAAGCGCTTGGTAGTGTCTCTTCACTACCCTCGCAGTGAAGTTGTGTTTTTTCTCCTACATTCGGGAGGGACTCCCCCCCCCCTTCGGTTTAGGGCTTGAGATCTTTGTTTTCTCACTTTAGATCAAAGAAGAAGTATTAAGTCCTTTAGCTGGATCTTGAAAAGAAATATATAAGTGGGTTCCAACTCTAGTAGCCATCAAGCCACCAGCCTTTTTTATATTGCTAAATTAGCATTTTAAAATATTCTAATTCAAAAACTCGGTTTTGTTTGCGCTTGACTCTAAATCCGCACACACCAGCAAGTCTTATTAGACTTCACCAAGGTAAACTGGCGATCCTTACGCTCAATTATCAAAGTATGAGGGCTCACCAAACAGATTTCGACGTTATTTCACAAAATTGTTCGTTACTCATGTTGGCGGAGACGTGGGTAGATAATGACGGACGTGTTTCGATACCTGACTTCGATCGCTGTAACAATTTAAACACCGGCCACAGAGCAGCTGGTGTTGCGATCTATTGCGAACAGAACAACTGCTCATATGTATATTACTTATCGACAAACAACTGGATTGGGTATTGTTATTCAAGATATTGGGGACATATGTGCGGCAGAATGCTTATTTGAAAATGGGCAAACAGTGATTTCGGTGGTCGTATACTTTTCTCCGAACCAAACGGTTCAAAAAATTAAATTTCCTGCATTTTTTTACTTTTACCATATACCGATGGTGGTTTTGCTCTTTTAAAAAAGAACTATCACTCGCTTCCCATGATTTTGAGTGGTGACTTTGCAGTTAACTTCAGTTTGCTAGAAGCCGAGCCACTCATAGCTTTTTGAATGATGAAGCAAGCTCGAAATGAACACAAATCGAAATGTTTCGGCAACTAACAGTGGTATTGTTATTGACGCTATTTTTCAACGATTTTTAAATACTTTGAAATCACAAGTATATATATGTCATATTTAGTTACATAAGTTATCATTACCGCTCTTCCCAAATTGAACAAGAATAACTATTTTTGATTAAAAAAATGCATTACTCCTTGTGTTAAATAAAATTTTCATTAAATATAATTATTCCATAGAAAATTATTTCCAATCATACTCAATTCATTTTTTTCAGGATTTAAGTTGCTATTGCGAATTTACCACGAGAACATGTCAGATGTTACACATCGTATGCGACTACTGTAAGGCTCGTTTCTTTTTTTATATCATCCACCTATACAAAATATGTATTGAATGCAATAATAATGCACTTTGGCGCTAAAACTAACAATACGATCTTAATTATAAACCGTACAAATTAACAAGATACGCATTAAATATGTATATGTACTTTAAAGAGATATATATTTTAAGTAAATTAGTTTTAATTAATATTATATTTATTATGTTTTTTCTTTCTATAATTTTTAAATGGAAACATATTGCAAATGATATTTAAATTAAGATTTATTTCCTCCATCATCCATTTCTAAAAGTATATATGTCATTAGAAAATAGTTTAGACTAGAGATACTCAACATGCGACCCACCGGGCCTTTTTAAGAGGCCCGGTCATAAACCATTGCTCTGAGAAATCCATTTATTTATTTATGAAAATTTGGAGGGAAATTCTTTGTTAAAAAATCAAATATATCAATTTTGCGTTTTTTTTTTTTTTTTTTTTTTTTTGCTGTCAATATCGTATGTGGTGCGAATTGATACTTTGTTCTGATTAGTGACAATAGACAACAGTGGAGTACCGATCATTTTAGGAGTGGAACTAATTTTTAACTATCATTCATATCATGCTAGCCAAAAATATTCAAAGGAAATAGATTATTCCAAGACGATTGGGAAATTCACTATTTTGTAGTGAAAAACAAGCATGGTTCAGTAATTGTTTGATTTGTCACGAATGTATTTAAAAAAATTCCTATAAACAGGAATCTTTCAAATGAAACTTTTACTCGAAGATCTCTTTCAATAGATGATAAATAGGCTTTCTTGAATAATCTTTACAACAGCAACAAAAAAAAATGTTTCATCCAATGGTAATGTCACAATTGTAACAAAGGAACCCCATGAATATTTTTTATATTATTGGTAATCATATGAAAACGTTTACTGATGCAGAAATTGTGAAAGAGTGATTCTTAAATGCTTCCAATTTAGAAAAATTAAGAGGCAAAAATGAAAAACATAAAAAAAAAATAATTAAAAGAACCAAAATATTTAAAAGAACCTCATCACTCTTCTTGTTGCGGCCGCGTGAAATACCTGACATATGTATGCACCCGTCAGAAAAAAAATGTTGAGTACCTCTAATCTATTCTGGTACTCTCTATCATATCCATCCTCGCGAATGTTTGTGAGAGTCTGGGCAACTATCGGACGTCTGCGTAAAACGCGAGTCTGTAAAAATGCTGTATCTCGTACAATTCCAGTCAGTTTTAGCCGAGTCAATACTTCTATAGCTACCAAATCTATCTTTAATGTACATTTTATAATTTGCACACGCGCGTGTAAGTTGCAATTCACAGTATTAAGTATTTACGGCAGTAGATTAAAAGAATATCATAGATATACAATTTTAAGTCGTAAGCGAACAATCGACTGTAGTAAAGTATCAACAAGTACACAGGGAAGCAAGGTTCCGAAAATTAAATCAAAGACATATTCTGAAGAAAACTTAAATTTTGGATTTAACGTTATTCAAGTAAATTGAAAACAAAAGGGTCCTGTGTGTTATGTGCGAAAATTTACAAATCCGAAGAACATGTGGAAGTTGTTTTTAAAACCATTGAAATGAATATCAAATTTTGTTTTCGTTCGGGAAAAAGCGCTGCGGAAAACTTACAAAATTTCGAAATATGTGGAAGTCTATGATACATTGTTGCGAAAACAAGCTTATGAGTGGCATCGACTTTTCGAGAAGGCAGGGAAAGTGTCGAAGACGACGAATTCTCTGGATGTTAGCAAAATATGTAATGCAATATAATTGAATATATTCCGAATCTTTGCACTGTGCAAATTCATCTTTTTCAATGTGAAAATTGGCGAAATATAAAACGTTCTTGAACATATTATATACACAATTGTGGATCCTAACATGTTTCTTGTTTTTTAATAACAATCCATGTTCAGTTCTCTTGAAGTTGGGTTGAACTTTTATTCGTTTAATGAGGGTCGACGTTTTTCTTTAGATTCTTTTAAACAAGCTCGATGAAATAGTTATGAATAAGGAAAAAACTGTTTTTAAAATTTTATATATACATGTAATAATCCCCATTAATTATTCTTAATAACTTTTAATTACCTTTGGTCCATCCCTTTAGGACCAACGTTTTAGTAATAAGTTAATCCGCCGCCTAACGAGAGTATTTTAAAACTACATCCATCCACCCACACAGATCACGTGATTTAAGCTGCCTATATATACCGAGACTCCTGGAGACCGCGCCCTCTTTCGCTTCTGCTTTCTGTTTCAACATGTAGTCGGCTGCAGTGTGTTTGTGAGTGCTTAGATTGTGCCGTCCCTGTAATGTCTTATGTGTTTAAGATAGAATTAAACAGATTTGGTAACCCCATGACTGCCTCTTGGATATTATTAATTTTGCCTCACCAATCTCATATAAAGTATACCTTTCAACGGCCATCGTATAAAGAATACCTTTCAACGGCCACGTCTATTTCATATATTCATAGGACTTTGGATTTTCAGCTTAGACGTCATCCCTTTATTTCATCATAGAGTAAATTGTAAGAATCTGAACGTATAATGCTCATCTTTCTTCCGAGAGCGCAGTTAATAAATGGAAATCTTGTAATATTTAAAAGAATAAAGAAAATGAATTTTTGGATTGTACCTGTATTATTGGCAATGGAAAAAAATCGGTTAAACCTCATGTCGAAAATGAAAAAAACGTGAGAAAATTCTACATTTTCAGTTTATACCTTCTGCATTGATGTATAATGGTATAGATGTACATTTCAAAATTTATGAGATTAAGGTTTAATAATTTATACAGGTAGTGTAAAAATTATTTATTTTAAAAATGAAGGGGACCATTGATTAGGATACTTTCTGCAATTGCTTTGTTTGAGGCAGTATTCAAGTTCACCGCCTAAATCTGTCCGAGATACAACGTATACGGTATTTTTTTATACATATAACATGAAACTGAGAATTAAAAGACCATCAAAAAATGTTTGGCAGTCTAGGAGAAAAAAGAGATAGTTCTGCAGTTTTTGTATATCCGAATCAACTAATTAGCAATTTAAAAGATCAGAGAAAACAAATTTCATTAAACGCAACGTAAAGCCAATCCTTCCAATGATTTCCAGTAAACAGAATCGAGTAAATTATATTTTTATTCTTCCGTGATGTCTATATCCCTTCTGGTTTTTCAAATAAGAGTTGTTATAGTTTTTCTTTGCTATTTTTTAAAGTACTCCATTTGCAATGAGACCGGTAAAACGATTAAGGGGTTAAAAGTCTTTCACATTAAATTCTTTATGCAATGTTTTCTCACTTGAATGGATATTGTAACTCCTGAAATTTTAAGTTTTTCCTGCAAAGAAAAAAAACTTAATGACTGATATTTTGGTGGAAACAGTTTTATTTTATCCAATAGAAAACATTAAGAATAAATCATTGATCCGCCTCTATATTCAGAACAAAATATTAAATAAAAGAACTAGAAATCATGCGAAGACGAGCAGCAGTTCATTTTTCAAACTGCTTGCGAAATCTCGGTGAACTTTTTTTAGTGCTTGCATACTAACGAATGACATCTTATTGTGCTTTCTAAATGAACTGTAAGAGACTAATCTGTACAATGATTTTTGCAAAACGTATAATTCGTTACTTTTCCAATTTTTTCTCTTTCTGCCAAAACACTGAATGATGTGAAAATACTTTCGGTGAGTGAGTACTTAACGTCGCATTCTCTACACGGCGAGTCTTCAGTGGCACTTGATTAATGAAATCCATCTAATAAATGCCTTTTGCATTAAGTCCCGTATTAGTATTAATGATAGATACTTTTGTAATGATAATTTTCTGATATAATTTTTCTTTCTATTTTCCTTAAAAAACAATCATATAATTTTGACCAACATGATATATTCTAAAAGAAATTCCGTACAAAGTATTTTTTTAATAATTTCAAAGAAACCAACATTTTATTCTCTCCTTACAAGTACAGACTAAAAGATAACTAAATGCTAAGAGAAATACGTTACTTTTCCATTTCTATGTATATTTTAAAATAGATTATAATTTTTTTTTGATGATGCCATTTTTTAAAATGTAATGTTAAATTAAGCATCTAAAATGAGTTTAATATTTTTTTACTATATAGAAATGAAAAAATTAATATTTTTTTCGGAAAATAAAGTAATGTGATAGAAATTTTTCAAAAAAATGTACAATGCTTCGAATTAGTATAATTAGTTAAATGTTGTTAAAAGGAATGAATTTTTTTTGGGGGGATTAATCCCTTTAATAATAATTTCTATTGAATAATATCTGATTCACAGTTGTGTAAAAACAGTATAATTTAGTATTATAATAATTGTTCATAGCATTAAAGATCGCAAATTTATATCGAACTACAATTATCAGACTTTATTGTATTTTTTCTATGTGTATAAAATGGGAAAAGTTAAATATTTTCAAATTAATTGTGAAAAATACACAATTGATCAATCGTATTTATAAAACGGGTATTAAAAGCTTAAAAAGGATCTGGAGATTATGAATAATATTATGTGGTATTTATTCTAAATTACAAGTCTTCAAGATCCTTTCTGAATGGGTGTGGTTATGGATAAAGGTTATAGAAACCGTTTTAGAATAATGTTATTGTGTTTAAGAAATGTGTTTCCGTTTGGAAGTGATTTGAGAAAACTACAAATTATCATACACGAGTATCTATTTATATAAATTGATGTTTGTATATATGACATCGCTTCACAATAACACGGTTCAACCGAGCACTATTAAAATTGGCATGTATATGCATTTTTTGGAGAAGGTTTTTGAGCTATCCGTTTTGTGGCTGCTGCCCATTTGGTTGCGGTATAGCATTTCAAATCCTGCACCATTCAGTCAATCGCCTAGCTATCAACATGGTAGCCAAGAATGATGTCAACTTGGCTCCATCGCCAACAATTTG
This sequence comes from Trichonephila clavata, assembly GCA_019973975.1. Taxonomy (NCBI): domain Eukaryota; kingdom Metazoa; phylum Arthropoda; class Arachnida; order Araneae; family Nephilidae; genus Trichonephila; species Trichonephila clavata. The sequence goes on from BMAO01023496.1 coordinate 6,696, forward strand.
CTATGTTTCCATTGAATTGCTATTATAATTTAAGGAACGACATCGCTTGCGAATATTACAATTTTAATATAAAATAAATACAACGGAAAGTAATATTAACATATTCCAAAGCCACATATAAATTATTTACACTATTTTAAGCGTTCACTACACAAAATTTGTAATATAGTGTTACTTTTTTCTGATTAGAGATCAATTTAAGAAGGAATTTTAAAAAATTGACCTGCAAGAGAGTTACAAGGCGTTATAAATTTTAAAAAAATCATTTTTATCAGCTGTTATATCTACAGACTTAAAATTTTTAAAAAATATGTTTTTTTTTTGTTCAGCTAATATGTGCATTTTTTTAAATTTATTTTGCAATTTACGTAAAATTATCTCATTAAAGACTTCTTTATCCTTCAATGTCTATTGTTTAATTTTTCAATTCAACCGTGCGAAGAACGTATATATCAGCTAGTAGGTTATAATTAAAAAAAATGATTTAGTTTTAATTCAAAATATCTACTCCACGAATATTTTGTCTCCCATTGTAAGATGGTTTGTTTTTTAAAAAAAATTTAAAGGTTTCTAAGTGTCCTTTGTTTATATTAACAAGTGGAAAAAAACATATTTTTCCATTTTACGATATTCTAAATGAAATTCTATGTTATATTTTATAAATCTTTAAATATAATATTTCGAAATCCATTCCTCAAAAACAAATTATTGAAACTCGACTTAACTGCGGCAGAAAGATATGAAAATGTTTCGATAATTTTTTACGTCATTTTGATCAACCTATACTTCTTAAAACAGAACGTTTGATTTTGATACCGCGAGGATTCTTTTGTTCGCTTAAGACAAGATTAAATTTTAAATATTCCTAAACATTAATATTTGTCTTATAATTCTAAGCGTTGATATCTTAAGAAACTCTCATATGTAATGCGAAAGAAAACTTTATCCAATTCAGGGATTCACCACTAGTATCAGAAATACTCATTCAATAAACTGGAAATAAATCAGTACATGTCGAAATTTGTTCTTTGATTTTTAAGATTTCTTGCTATCTCAGTGACCGTTAGTGGTCCTGAGAAAGATATATAGCTAAACACACTTTTTAAGTTTAATGCAGAGCACTCTCTTACCCTTAGAAATATAGAATGTGATGAACAGTTAAATTTTCCTTAGATTCCCAGAGGAAAATCCTCGTGTTTTGGTTAGCACTGCAGCGATAGACGAAAAAACTTTTTCGAGTTCTGGTATTGGCAGTGATTGCAAGTTTGGATAGAAAGAGGCAGAGATAATGTGCTCGTTTCTCGAATGATGTTCAAAAACAGGTGGTTCTCTTGTAATATTCCACCCACACCTGCTATGTTCGATGCTGATAAAAAAAAGGGGGAAGGTAGTGTCAAGTCACATGGAGTACATGTATTATCCACATAAAATGAAAAAGATATTTAAAAGTTCTACTATATTCTGGTGTCTAGAAATAGAAGTTATCAGCTCTCTGTGGTTTGCTCTCTACTATTGCTCTCTATCAATGAAACCAGATCATATAAATAAGGTTGTTTATTTTTATAACTTCTTTCACGCAAACCCAATTATTCTGTATTTTTAAGAGGTTTTCTATTCGTCTTCCAATGAGTTAAGCTGTAGGACTTTTCATAAATTTATGTTTATGTAGTTATGGATACAGATTCTTGCAACCCTTTCACATACTACTGCATTTCATAAATACGATTCTGTTAGGAATTGCTGATTTGAGTACCCGCGGTAGCCTAGTGGTCAATGTAAAGGACTCGTTGCTGGCGTGTGATGAGTTTGAGCCCAGTAGTACAGAAGACCCGCCAATGTAGGGGAGCGAGGCAAGTTAAATCTCTCGAACACTCACACGTTCTACCGTTGCCATTGTGTATAAGTGAGGAAAGGGGGGATCTAGCTCACAGATGTCATTCTCTTCACTTGAGCATGGCTCAAAATTACGAGGTCCGTCTCCAAAAGCCCTCGTATAACTTTAATTTTTAAGATTTCTTGATATCTCAGTGACCGGTGTGTTAATAGTACTGAGTAAGATATATAGCAAAATATACACTTTTTAAGTTTAAGGCTGTCCTACTCTTAGAAATATAGAATCTGATGCGTCGTCTGTGAACAGTTAAAATATTTCCTTAGATTCCCCAGAGGAAAATCCTCGTGTTCTGATTAGCACTGCAGCGACAGAAAAAAAAGCCTCTTTTCTAGTTCTGATATTGGCAAATTTGTAAGATTGTATAATAAGAGGAGGGCAACGTCCTCGTCACTCGATTAGATTTCAAAATCAGGAGGTTCTCCTTTAATAGTCCTCACAAACCTTCAAAGTTCGTTGTTGACAAAAAAAAACTGTGTGTGTCAGCTGCGACGCACGACTGGAGTTTACTTTATAAGTGCAGTTGTCTTTCATGATATAGTAGTCAAACAGGTTAAATAAATGGATCTAATATAATACTGAATGTACGTATGCATTTTCTTTATTTAATATCCTTTTTTAATATTAATTAGGTAAAATAATATATATATATGCACATATATACAAGTATATCTAATATATAAAATTCTCGTTTCACAGTGTTTGTAGCCAAACTCTTCCGAGACGACCAAACCAAATCTTATGAAATTTTGTACGTATATTCAATAGGTCTGAGAATAGGACGTAAACTATTTTTAATTCCGATATTGCAATTAGTTGAGAAGATATTAATTAAAAACCTTAAAACACCTAATTGTTTTAATCCGTCGGGTTGTTTATTTGGCTAAACTTCAATTCCTTTTCGGCCGAGCGAAGATAGCACTTGTTCGGCCATTTTAAAATAGCCATCCAATTTTTGCTTTTAAAATCAGAGAAAAATAATTACAGAATCGGAAAGATCATTTATTTCACCACAATACGGTATAATATTTTTTACAAAATAATGATATTTTCTATTTTGTACGATTTTTTTAAACAAAAGCTTTAAAACTGTTGTTTTTTTATGAAAATTATTTCTAAATTGTTGCGTATGGATTTAATTTGTGTTATGAAAACGATATTCTACACTAAATAACTTCTAGCCTTTTTCTTTTAGAACCAGTCATTTAAAAAATAAAATGCCCAAAACCTTTTTTTTTTTACAATTTTTCGAAAAATTGTCAAAATTTTTAAATCAACATTGAATAACTTCGTTATTTATTAAGATAATCATACGAAACTTTTTTTGCGTTTGTAGAATAATATTATCAAACTTTTGAGCAAAGATTAAAAACATTGCTTTAGAATTACGGAATTAAAATTTTTTTTTTGTTTTTTTGTTTTTTTGTGATTTTCGTAAAGTACCGTTTTTGCGAGAAATAATTTAAACAGTATTTTTTGTACATTTTTTATTTAAAAGTATTTTCTTTTTTAAATTAATGTATGAAGTTTGAAAGTATTAACTTAAAAATTAAGCCCTAAAAATAAAAACTTTAATAAAAAGTACGCGATTTTACAGTTAGCCAAGCCTTGGAGTCGAAAAATGATTTCGCGCCAAATAGCTTATCGTTGCGTTTAAATAAAAATGATTTTTAATAATTTAAGAATCAGTGATTTAAAAAATAAAAAGCCAAAAACTTTTTTGAACAACTTTTAATAAAACACTCAAAATACTAAAATCAATCATTTAATAATTTCTTCTTTTATAGATATATTTGCATGAAACTTTTTTTCCCGTGTGTCGAACATTTCAAAAAATACTCGCAATTTTACTGCAAGATTTAAAATAATAGGGAAATTTTGTAATTTGAAACATTTCTACTTTTCTGTCTTTTTTCAACTTACAACTATTTTTAAAAGGATTTTCCGGGGACTTAGAAATTACAACAAAAGAATTGAAAAGTGAGTGGGTGATTTTTAAATTCGCACTGTTTGCCTATTCGAGGGTTATTGGCGATGGACCTCGAAATTTTCAACCATGGTCAAGTGACGAGGACGACAACTGAGCTTTCACCCATCTCTCCTAATTATCATACCACACCAACGCAAGAACAAATTTCGAAAAAGGTAGTTTTAATGACATATTTAAAGAAATCACTCACATCGCGCATACACACACATAAGTGCTATCGTCCTGAGGGAAACAGAAAATTCCCTTGGGAAAATATTAAACGAGAAAGCCATGATATGCACTCATGGGCCATTCACTCACATCGTACGCGTTACACCCACATAAAAGTGCTGGCGTCAGAAAGAAAGGAGGAAATTAACATGGGGATTAAGTTATACCCTCGGTAAAAGCCCGTGCAACGCCAGGCCGGGTCAGCTAGTATATATATATATATATAATATACAGCAATATATTGTTACATACTTATAAGTTAATCATAGTATATGAGTATATTGTAAAGAAAGTTGATTCACTTTACTATTAATATCACTTTGAGTATTAATTACATTAATACTCTTGCCATTATTCATCACTTTGACAAGAGTTTTCTGGCAACTAAAGTATGATACATGAGCTTCGGTAAACGCACGATTTACAAATCATGAAAACATCGCATCTATACATGTACCAAACCAAAAAAAAAAATCCATATTAAGCACCTATTTTAAAAATTTTACTATCTTAATCCTTCATCTTATCGAAATCAATTTTTAAATCGCTGCCAAGTATGAGTGGAAGTTATGATACTGTTTCTTCAGTAGTATAGTCTCACCTTCTGTATATGTTAAAGTATACATATATACATATATATAGAGAGAGAGAAAGTCACCTTTCTGTTGCCCGGAAAAATGGTTATTGCTGTACTCACGTGGTAAGTCTTTCTATGGATTGTTTTAGCTTTGATTTTAACATATTCTAGTAATTCTTATAGGCAATAATATTATCGTTTTATATTAATAGATTATGGTTTTATTTGTAATAATATTAAACTTTTCTAGATATTTCTTACTTTCCCTATGGCCCAGAGTATTGGCAAATGCAGATGAAGGTGGCTGACATCAAAACTGGCCTTAAACCTTAAATTCTGGTTCCTAAGGCCAGGAGTTTGCTATAGTACTACTGTGTCCTAAGACTTTATACTATCATTACTATAGTTACGTTTGGTTTATAAATATTTTGCATAAATTTTTGAATTTTATATATATATATATATATATATATATGTATACATATATATATAGAGAGAGAAAGAGAGAGTTTTTAAAATAACAAAATATTCTTCATACCTTCATTATGTACATTCATTTTATAAAAAAAAAAAATTAAAAATGATAGAAACGTTTCAATATTTGGTTCATTGAATTGTGTCTTTCAATACTTCATCAATTAAGAGAATGGTTGACAAACGGAAGAAATTTTTATGGAAAAATGTTTACGTATCATATGTAAACGTGTGTATTATAAAAAACAAATTTGTATATTATTTTATAATAATAATTTATTTTTAAGGATTAGAAACTATAAAATTGATTATTAATGACTAACTTCTAATTTATCGTGACAAGCCTTAGTTTAAAAAAAATTCCTAAAATAAGAATCTAGTTTACTGAAAGCAGCAAAATAAAACAATAAAAGATCAAATGTCCTAAAGAGAATAACGATTAATGGAACGTTTTAGAGTAATCATAAGGCTAAATTTTAAAATAAAGAATAACTATTATTGCTTTATATCGACCATTTTTTCTTTAAAATTTATGCTTATTGATCAAAGAGAGAGAGAGACTGAGGTGTGGTGTCTGTCCAGAAAATAGATCCTGCGACCTATGGATTTAAAGCCAAAAAACGTTACCACTAGAAAACGAGGCTCCGGAGGTTCTTTTACTGGATTATTAAGTTACTTCTAGGGTACTCAAGATTACTTGCTTCCCCTTCCAACAAAGCTTTGGTGCATGCGCAGAATACAGAGTAACGTTTTTTATATTAACGGTTGTACAAATTTACTCCTCATACAAAATTTCCATAGTGGGGGCTTTACAGAAAAATCTTTTCTTACAGAATAAACTCCAAAAATTTAATAGCAATTCATTTGTACAAATTTACGTTGATTTTCTATTTTATCTTTAAATCTACCTCATAACTGGAGTGATTATGCATTGGAGATCATGACGGCCGTTGCAACGATAAAGTCTCAGTTTCGGATTCTTATGTGGTGAAAGATTGTATCACAGAATTCATGCAAAGCAATTGATACACATTAAATATTTGTAGTCTCAAATACCTCACAAAAGCATGGCGTAGGGGAGAAATGAGGGTAATGGAATGCTAGCTCTCAGATTTCATCTTCTATATTAGACCACGACTTAAATTTCGACGTTAGTCTCCTTTAGTTTTCGTCTTGTTTAACTGAACATTGAATACTGCCTGTGAAACAAAGGAGTAACTCAATCCAATTATTCCTCAGGACCTCAGTTTCGTACAAAACACACATAACTTGCATAATTTCTTTTTGTATAAATGCACATTGATTTCCTTTTTCACCTATAAACTACCAAGTAATAAAAATGGCAAAGATAACGAGATTATGGCTCCCGTTGCTTTGCGAGGGTCGTAGTTTTGACGACTCACATGGTGAGATGGTGTATCAGGATCCATGTAGTGAGTTGAAAGTACATAACATCTGCTTAAACTCAATTTCTTCACGTCGTCGTAGTATAGAATTTAGGATATTACTACACTAACCAGCGGCTTTTAACTTCCTTTTTGACCTTAATCCAAATTTCGAAGAGATCATTTTTAACCATCGTATTGTTTCAGAGTTCGGCTTTACGAAACAATCAGTCCTACCTGCAAAACGCAAAGCTATAACGTAAATAAATAATTTTATTTTAGTGTTTTACCCTCATACACACTTCCAAAAAAAATTGCTTAAAATTTATATCAGTAATGAAAGAATGAGTATACGTCTATATTTTTATTTCATACCTGTTATACACTCGTTTATTTTGACAGTAATATTTCAAAATGTTGGGGTTGTAGTCGTTTGGCTACTGAAATTGTAAGAAATTGCTATTAAAAAGTATAAAAGATTTTATAATTTCCTTGGACAAATTATATTCAATTGTTCCTCTTGAAACACATTCCTTGAGATTATTCTGCGTCAATTTAAAATGAAATGAAGAATTAAATAATATGTTGTGTTTCGTGTCTAGAAAAAAAAGGGAGAAGGGGTGCTATCCCCGTTTTAATCCTTCATAATTGACTAATAGTTACGAGAGAAAGATTTAATTCATTGTTTATCGATACTGTGTTATGAGAAAATAGACGACAAATAATAAGGACTATTCTAATTTTAAACCACATCAAGTGCCGTCGTCTTCATCGTGATCAAGTAATGAAAAGAAGGACTCAAAGCCGCCGTACTTCTCTTCATATTTCCTTGCCACCTTAACAAGAGGACTTTGCAAACAAGAGGATAAAATATTTAACATGTATTAGCCTTCCAACATGACGAATCTTTATTGTTCCCAGCATTTAACAGAAATGATGCCAACCACAAATACGCTACCATTACCAGTATCCTACTGCGAGCACAGTCAGATAACAGTTAATTAGAGTAAATTGACGTCGCTCTACAAAGTAGCACGGTGGGTGTTGGCTACAGAATTTTCAACCAATGACAAATGAAGAGGATGACACCAAAGCTATCACCCTCTCCCCTAAGTTCCACACCTTACCATTTAAACAACGTTTGAGGCAAATCGCCTTTAACATGCATCAGCCCCTATACGTTGCGGGACTTCAGCAGCACTACGCTCGAACTCAATACACGCCATCCGCGAATCCGTGACCTTGACTATTAAGCTAACCAGGTCACCAGCCACATAAGAGATATTAATTTTAAATAGGAAATGAACTTAAGTGTATCTTTCTGAAGATATTTTCTGAAAATTCCTTTTCAAATGCTTAGGTCACTATTTTGAAGTCCCACATAATACTTAAGTTTTTCCCTCTCTTCCGGTATAGCGGTTAGGGACGTTGAATGCGGTGCCGTAGGCTTGCATTCGAATCCCGGAGAAGGCATGGACGTTTGTAAATGTATAGTGCCATATCAGCACGAAACCGTTGAGCCGCAATTCTCTCTTGTGGTTGTTATAGGAGGAAGAGAGGTGCGAGGCCCCTGACCACCCACATAGTGTACTCCCTCCAAAATTATGGTAGAACTTAGTTAAATCATACTGTCACCTGCATGGTGCTCAAAGCTAACAACTAATGTCAATTTGCCACGATGAATTTCGTGGGCCTCGATCTGCCCTTTGCCAATCAGGTGGAATTAGTAACTTAGGCAACTTTCTTAAGTTTTTGGACTTATTCAGTTACTTTGTGCTCTTGCTACATTATTACTATGACCGAGTCAAAAATTTCGTTTGGAAGAGATAATCAAGTGTGTGCGTGTGCGTATTAAAAACGCGTATAGGGCAAAAACCTACCTTTTATAGATTCAGAGAAATTTATACGTATTCTCTCACAAAACGAATAACGAGTTATTTCTTTAATAAAATTAAGAATACCCCCGGGAGGCAGGGGTGTTCTTATTAACTTCCGAGGTTACCATAAAGATATAAACAATAGTCAAATGTTATATACCTGCCTGAGAAACTTGAATCCAAGAAAATCTAAAATGATTTTTGGAGAATTTTCATATTTTATAACGGTGATGTGTATAATACATATTTTTAGTTTTTTTAGTTTTGCTTTAATCCTCGAAATTTTACTTGATGCCGATTGTACAGGTTCCGAAGCCCCAAAGGACTTTTTTAAATTTATCATGAAATGTAAATTTTACACATTTTTAAATTTTCATTTTCCTATGTGACTCATAACTTACTCAATTTTAATGTTGATTTCTTAATATATTCAATAGTAAGGGGTCTGGAATATGACAAACTATTTATCCTCTTGGCCACATTTTTATATTTCGTTCTATGTATGTTTTCCGGGAAGCATAGAAAAAATGAAAGTTAGGAATTAAAGGTGTTTTTACGTAAATGAATCATAAATAATGTTTAATGTCATCATAAATGTGTTTCTGAAACTGGTTTCACACAATGTATTACTTTTTGAGAGACTGTTAAGGTATGCACTTTATATTATACTTTATAATTCGCTTGATATTGATCAAAGCTAATTATAAATTGAGATATAATTTGCAAAATTAAATATTTCTTCCATTCATTAATTCCTTTGTTTAAAATTTAATAGTTCCTTAAAATAAATATATTGTGAGCTTCTCATTATAAAGAAAGAAAACAAATTAACTGTGACAGAAATGGTAAAAAATATGCTTTCTTTTTATTTCCTTGTAACTTTTGAGCTAAACTCTTCATCATGATGTTGAATTTTTTTTTAAATTTTATTTTTTTCGGATATAAAAATCATTTTCAACTTTTTTAAGATAAAAATGACGAATATTAACAAATTTAGGAGTTATATTTATGTCGCACTAAAAAGATGCAAGAGGGCTAACGGTAACAGACCTCGCAATTTAGTAACGAGGAAGACCCCCGGCTCATAACTTCCACATTACAATAACGGGAGAATATGTGAATGTCGATACATTTAACATGCAAAAGCTACCTACGCAAGCCTGGTTCTTAGCGGCAACAGACTCGAGCTCATGACATGTCAGATTTTCATATGGACTGCCTAACTCTTGCGTGAACCATATGATTGAAATTTAAGGAAAGAAACTACTCATCTTATATTGTACTCACATATTGCTTAAAATAACCTCTACGTTTTCAAGCAGGAAATAGGGTACAAAAAAATGCTTTCTACTTACATCACACTCAGTACCATTGACATGGCCACTAAGATTACTTGAATAACACCATTTGTGCAACCATTTATACTGTGAGAGTTTCTAGCTCATTTATTTTAAAAATAATTTTTTTTGAAAATAGTGGAGGATCACTGATTTTTGTCAGTTTTCTAATGGAATAACTAAACATATTTCCCCAGAAATGTGGATATTTGGAATAATTTCCTTTGAGGAAAATGTAAAATTTTTTTAATCTAGAATTTACAAGGAGACAAAAAAAAAAAAAAAAAATAACGAATGGAGTTGGTCTGTAAGTTTTCAATATAACTTAATCTTTAGTTTTCATCGAAAGTGTAGTGATTAACGAAAATAGAATTTGTATCTTACAATTTACTCGATTTAATTGTGTGGTGTAGACATATGGACTAACAAAAACCTGATTTATTCTTTTCTGACTCGCTTGAGAATACTGGAAGATATAAACTCCTTTCTTCTAAAAAACCCTGTTTCTTTTGATCTTTCAATTTTCATGATCTTTAATTAGTTAATCATTATTTAAAAACAGCAGAATGATCACTTTTTTGGTTAAAAAGCTCATTCTTTTGT
>BMAO01023497.1:0-44088 GCA_019973975.1 Trichonephila clavata
AAAGCTTTTGAGTCACCATCACCATAATATGCGTGTATTGAAATCTGCGGTTTTTTTCTGAACGAAGAAATATTCGTGAAGCCCCCACAATTTCCATTTTTGACGAAGATCCCGTGAAGTTACACTGACATATGTGGTAGGCTTTTGACGACTCATATTCAGAGTTTCTTGGCATAGTCTGAAGTCTCTTAATGTAGGACAGTAGGACGACATAACTTCTACGTCTAACACCTTACCCGTATCAACTGATATTGCAGCAACACAACCATTCATAGACGTATAACCTCTACGCTGCCATGTGCCATCCACAGATATGCCACATTTTACCAAAATCAGATGAAAAATTTTGTTTTATAATAAAATTTATATCCCGCAATTTCAGTAGCAGCTTTTTTTCATGGATTCCTCAGCTACTTCCTGAACCACTTTTTAAAAGCTTTGCTTCCTGATTTTGAAAGCAGTTTTTGTCTCTCTCTCAGTCGAGGCAAATTTAATGTTGAGCATAATTTAAATGCACCAGCAAAACCCTTGCCTATCTGCCGCATACCATATACTAGCCTGGTATTTATGACTGGTGCATTTACAACTTTTTTGATGAAGCAAATGCAAAGAAAAAATCACAGCATTTACATTTTAGTGTAAAATGAGAGCATAATCCATACACGGAATCCTCAAAAAGCTCTACTTTTTCAGCAAAACATTTTGGGCAGCAAAGTTGAGAAAATGCATCCACAATGCATCAAGATCAATGATTCTGTTACCAAACAGAGGACCAGGCATTTCTTCTGCGGTTGACATATTCTCATTTCCCAATTTTGAAGAGCTAGCAAGGCATTCAGTAACAGGTGTTGAATTACTGTTATTTTCGGAAATTTGTGCGCATTCATTTCCATAAAATTGTCTCTTACGCTTTCTAACAATACTTTTAACCATTTTCAAGCAAAAATAAAACAGAATAGAATTATTAAATAACTTTCTACGCTGTCGATTCTTTCAGTATGAAAATCGAACATATATGTAAACAAAGTCTTTATACAACAAATTTGCTGCCAGATTTCATACATAAAAAAGGAAAAATGTATTTCCAAATACATTTTTATTTATTCTCAAATATTCTATTTTAATTTCTGACTAAATATTTGTATATTAATTTTCATATTTCATGTCATATACCATGAACGAGAAACGTAAACAAACAATTTGGGCCACTTCCGGTTAGCAGAAAGGCATTTCCGGTCAGAGAAATTCAAGATCACGTAATATTAAAAAAGCTGTAACTTGGCTTCTAATTAGGCTAGAAACAAACATTTAACAGATTTAGAAAGATAAAAGATTGAATTTTAATATTTGATTAAAAACGAAAAATCGATATTTTGACAAAAATTGAGTTTTAAAGGTGTTCTGTCACCTTAAACTCATTATAGGGTTGGAGGTAATTTTCTAAGAGATACTCGACGTTCAGCAAGATGTCAAACTCGTGGCCTGTGAGCCCAAATGATTCCCTTGTATATAGTTTTGTGTTTTACAGCAGCATGTGGCGAAAAATTTACAAAAAATAATTTAGCTTCGTTTTGGAAATTTGCTATTGATAACGTAACTTATTGCTATCTTATTATGAAATATAGCTTATTTCAGTTATTAAAGAATTATTATGAGTTATGTAGAATCATCGTTCAGTTTAATCCATAACTTCAACGAGTTTTTTAACAATCGATAATAAAATTAAAGCAGCCATGCCATTAATTAATGCTATACCAAGGAGTGGCCTGAAAATTATGCAAGTTTCAAAGTAGGTCACATCATGCCAGTAATACGAATAATGTAAAATTTGCTGCTCTCTTACACTCTTTGAGCAGAGTTTAAGGAGAAAAATGCTTACAATTGACAATATTCGTGCCATAGTTTCTATCAATGTGGAACTTGTTTTTGCCAAAGGCTACATGTAATACTATAGAATACAGTCTGTCAGCAACGCAGCCAGTTTCAGTGGAAATACGATTATATGAGAGGCATGCTGATTGGATGGGCAATGAGCAGTTCAAGAAACCCATATATCAAATCTCAGCTGATGCCAATCTACATGCATCCACATTATACCAACTGTGGAAAAAAATAGTTCAAACAAAGAAATTTGGATTAGATGAAAAATACTGGTGCAACGAGAATGTCAGCATGTAGGGGGTCAAAGCATATCAGACGAGTAGTGGTGGCTCTGCAAATACATCTGCAACCATTTTTCAGAATACGCAAAATATTCGATCTGCGTTGCATTATATCACTACAAAATGAACATTACTTATAGTTAGATACTGTGTCTCTTTGTCTGTCGAGTTTCTTCACTCTTCGGCCATTCCTTCCATGGTGTTGCGTTTTCATTGATGCGCAATGAATGTTTAACATTTAAAGTTCCATTTATAATAGCAGAAAATAAGTTTATTCACATTCTGTTTATTTATTTGTGCGGTTTTTGTGTGTCCAATAAATAAATTCTCAAGAAAAAAATATTGATTTCTTTAATAAAAAAAATATTATATAAGTTGTGTTAACGATTCTCATCTGGTTTGCACATTTGCATTTTGTATTTTTCTTCCGAACCAAGTGAGTGTAAAACTGAATGAAAAATTTCTGATAAGTATCATTTTTTCGAAGAAAAGTGAAAATCGATTTCTATTGTTATGACTTGAAAGATAAAATAAATCTGTTTTTGTATAATATAAGGCTAGTAATGCGCACTAAAACTATGAAACATAAAACGTCATTATAAATAAAATATACAACACGATATGCGTTACACTGTTTAAGGTTGAAAAGAAAATACAATACAAATTAAGAAAATTGGAACAACCAACGTTGTTGTTGTTGATTTCAACTGATCGGTAGTGCCATATCGTGGTCCATGAAATTCATCGCGTCGAAGGATTAGTTTCTTACGCCTTTCGTTATCCGTAGCTTTGAGCAAGTGACAATACAATCTAGCTCTATCTCCCCCCAATCCCCAATTTTGAGGTAGTTTTGAGTAGATTGAGAGGCCCCTGTCCTGTGGAGGGACAGGGGCCCCTCACATCTTCCCCTTCCATGAAATACACGAAAGGACTTGTATCTCAATGAATATTTAGAGTACCCTCCATGCTGTACATGCACTATACTGTTACAAACAGCCATACTTTCCCCGGGATTCGAATCTATGTCTTAAGACACAACATTCATTATCACTAGCCACTAAACTGGATAGGTGGCAAATATCTATGTAATTTCATCCAGTGTGGTCTGCATGATTTTCACTTGTAAGAATTCGGCCCTTAATGATAAATTAGTTTGACACACACACTCCTGTAGTACAGCAAAACGGCTCATTCCTCTGTGTTGAGTTACAGTTCCCATGCTTCCTTTAAGCTGCTTTTTCGAAGTTGCGGCCTACCCATTAACTTTCTAACAACTATTGCCTGGCTTCAGGCATTTAATTGATCCGTGGAATGATCTCGTGTCACTAAATTTTTGTGTAATTATTTAAATGTTTTGCGATCGTAGCTTGTTCTTTTTAAAAATAAATAATCATGTGTGTAAGGTCTCACTGCTTCTTTGTGTCATTTCTATCATTTTCGTAGCATGTACATGCAGTGTATATCTTTTCAGCATTGGAATATTTCTCCCTCTCTGGCAGCAAACAGCATTTTACAGAGTTCTATAAACCATGTTATTGGTATAACTTCTTTAGTAGAATGTATAGCTATGCCTACACTTAATAATTGGGGAGTTTTCTTTCCTTGCATCTCCTGGGTATTTTGAGATTTTTGCTCAGTGCTTTGAAAATTGATTCGCAATTATTGTTTTTTTATCTTCGATTTGGGTTCGAATTAATTTCTTTTAAAGTGAGTGGCATACCAGGCATATAGAAACATCCCACCATATTATCTTTCTGATCTCAAATTATATGGGTAAATTTGTTTATGAACATATGACAATTTACTAGCAGATTAATTTTACTAAAAGAAAAGAAAACATAACATTAGAAAATGGATCAAATTAAAGCAATTTCAATTTTTATTTTGTCTCATTTTTTTTTCTATTCACGTATAATTTTATTTTAAAAAATTTGACTTTCGATAATTTTATACAGCTGCAAATAACTTGTTTTACAATATTCTTTTTAAGCTTTAATCAATATATGTGCTCTTCAATCAAATGAAATTCAATCTGGCAAAATCCTTGTAATAAGAATCTAGTTTAAAAGAAAAAAAAATAAACAACAACCAGAAAGAAAAACAAGATCATGCATAGGAAAGTTGAGGTCTTGGATCAAATTATTGAGCTATTTATATTTAGAAAGCAAAACATTTTTATCAATCTCAATGTATTTGAATATTTTTTACATAAATTACTTTTTTCTTTTGAGATATGATTCAAAACAATTTTCTTGACAAAGGAAGAAGAGAAATATTGACGAAGTACTTCCTGAATCGATAAGAAGAAGAAAATTCTATGAAAATTAAAGGTTACGAGTGAGAATAATGAGGGGTTACGATCAATAGAATACGTTATTGTGAAAACTGCAATGACTTCCTTTTTTTGTAATCTTAAAGTTTAGAATTTGGATTTTTTTTCACTACGAGAGAAACGTCAATAGCAAACGGATGCTACTTTATAGAATTTTTATTATTTTATCTAGGATTTCTTTCACTTGAGTCGAAAGAATAGAATACATTTGGTATAAGTCTCCGAGGGAATTCAAAGTTTCCATTTTTCTATGTTACGCATTAACAACACCTGACAACATAATATATACTTCCAATTTTTAATAATGTCTGGTATTCATGCATTAGCCTATAATGCGTTGTTATATATATATATATTTATATATATCCTGATGCTCAATAATTATTATTAAGTACTTTTAAGAAAACGGTTTTAGTATCAATTTAAACATAATTGTATGCATAATATCCGTTCATTTCTATACATATGATACAAGACTCATTTAGAAGAAAAATTAAGAACATTAATTTTATAATTAATAAATAAAAAACAATAGCAACTTCAATATTTATCAAACATCATCATTCATTTCCCAAGTATCCTTAACACTCAAATACATATTTGTTTTATAAATAAAAGCAAAACTCCCTTTTACGCCAAAAGGTTTGCATTAGGAAATCATACTTTTTAATGAATATTTTCGAAAATTTATTCATGAGTTTCTATTTATCTCGATATAACTGTTTGACTCGAAATATTTCTAAAAAATTCGTTTAATTAGTTTTTAAAATCATTTGGATTGAAATATGCCTTGCTTTATATTTCTCTTTCGAAATGAAACTCGATAGAAGAAATTGTATTCTTTAAATTAAACTTTTGGTCGTAGTAATTAAGTACAAAATATTAAAATTCCTCATCATGTGAGCTCGACTGGTTTCAGTTATTAAGCAATGTGATTAAAATTCCTTATCATTGAATTGAATGAATACATATCGAGCGTAGTAAAAAAAAAATAAAGCAAAACTACTTTGAGAAAAACACAAAAATAACTTTCTTAAGAATATGAGAGTTCCGTAAACAACTTTTTTTCTTTATTTACTACCTTTCATTTAGGTTTAATCAAAAAAGCTTGAAATTATGAAAATATGTTTATTTAAAAATATATAACCGAAATGTTTAAAAGGATAATCTAATTCTTCTTGTATTGCAATTTATAATGAATCGTTACAATAGCTAAAAAGAGAAAGTGTCATTGTAAGGTTTGTATTTATAAATTAATTTAATACGGGATGTTCATAATTCTCTCCAAGGTTTCGCAGCGTTAATGTGATAAATTAAAAAAAGAGAATAATACAGCAACAAAAAAAAAAGACCATTTGAGAGAATGCAAAAACATTTCAAGTTTTATTTATTTACGTTATAGGTGTTTAGTAAGGTAAATACAAGTCCAAGTTGGTCATACGGCATACATTAATGGGGTAGTCAATTTTCTGCTACACTTTACTCAACGCGTACTATTAACGTTATTGTTAGCACATGTTGTATTTCCATGCAGTTCTGCTACGTCACTTAGCAAAGGGGATACAAAAACTTGGTTGTGTGAAAAACTAGGTTTTTGGATAACAAGGATAGCATAACACGTGCTGTCAAGATAATTGATAGTGCCATTTTGAGTAAAGTGTGGCAGAAACTGGGCGATCACATTGATGTAAGCTGTGTAACCAAGGTTTCATGTATAAAACACCTACAAAGTTATGTAAATAAAACTTGAAATATTTTGTATGCCTTTCAATGTTCTTTTTTTTACTGCATTCGTCTTAGAGCTTTTACTGTAAAACTTTGAAATTTTGAAATCCTAGAGGGAATAATGAAGAGCCCTGTATACTCACTTTAAAATAAATATTTATTTTATGTTATTACAATGATCACATAATGAAGTAAAGGAAAATTTATATATACTTAAGGAATATTCATCAGAATTCCAAAATGTATTCCAAAAAATGAGATAGGTAGAAAATAAATACTTAAAACGTTAGTTATCTTATACCAATATTCTTCTAAAAACAAAAGAGATTGACAGAAGGAATCGAAGAATATGAAGTGGGAACTGAACATGACAGTTGGAGAGAAATATGTTATTGGAAGTTCTGGATAGTTTGTAAACAATTTATGATTTATTGATTTACCTATTTTTTCTTCTTCTTTTGAATCTTTGGAAGAAACGTATCAAATTTATTCTCGAGATTTTGGAAAGTGTTCTTTTTTCCTTGGAAAGATGAAAAAAGGAATTTTCATTTCAAATACTTTGCATACGCAAAAGGCAAAATTGAATCTGCCACATTGGTCTAGGACATTAAAGGTTCTATTCGTATAAGTTAGTAAAATGAATCCCAAGGAAATATTTTAGGTCACAAAGTAGAAAAAGAATTCAATACTAGATTCACTTAAAATTTTTCCCGTGGTTTTGATAGAGAATTTGCGTTTCTTTCGCTGCCATTTTCTCCTTTTTTCGCATTGAAAGTAGTTTTTCTTTTAAAACCACTCAACCATAATTGTTTTCTACAATTTTGTGTCTGAATAACAAGAGAACTATGTTATTTGTATCTTATTTTTGAACAGCTAGTGTTTACTACTTAAGTTTATTCAGACATGTAGGCACAAACAGAAGGAGAACTCCTAAAAAAATATTATATGAAACTAAAATAAATTTTACTTTAGGCATTTAACTTCATTTTTGCTATATTCTAATGTTTAATTCCAAAGCAATTTTCAGAATATTGTTAACTTCTTGGATTACAGTTTTAACTTCTGGGAAAGTAAATACTTCGATTAATTACTATAAAAACAATAAACAACAAAAAAATGAATTTAAAAAAAAAACTTCAAAAAATGAAGACTGTTTTGTTTAAGTTTTGAATTAGATAAAATATACCAATTCATACGTTTAGAAAATAAGCTTTTCTACATTTAGTTTTTAATAATTTTCCTTCTTAAAGTCAGAGTATCAGAAATATTATCAGAAAAAAACATATTCATTTGTGCTAAAAGCAAATTCTTGAAAACTTCAAATAATAAAAAAAAACATTTAATCTGAAATACAATTAGAGAAACTGTCTCATTTCATACTCTACATTTATCACCCCACTTGATAAAATTCTTAGAATTAATAATCCAATAATTGCTATGTGTTTAAAGTTATTTTTAGACATCAACTTAAATTAACGAAAAGCGGCATGCGTTTCACCTTATTGAATTTAAATGCAATACTTAAGCAAATTAAGTTTCTATATGTGACGTTGTACATATATTTTATTTTTGCATTATTAAAATGTTTTTATGAAGATAAAAAGCTCTTTAAGTTAAACGAAATGTTTTCTTTTTACTCCTAACCACATTTCTGGTTACATTTTTATTTAATATGCTGTTTTCAATATTTTTAATTATAAATATTTATTTCGCTATCAATTTATATAACATACAAATCATGTTATTTATTTCACTTATCTAATACTTAATTCTATAAAATTTATATTCATTTATATATATATATACAGGGTAGTCTCCAATTCACGGTACACACTTTTAATTATAGATACAGGACATTGTAACAATCATTTATTGCACAGGAATGTATGCACGCAAGCGACGCGATGAGGCGCCGCAACCAGGGGAATAGAAGAAAAGAGAAATTGAGTTATCGGTTTGTTGAGTTGCCGTTAGGAGGCAGTAGATCCCTACCCGCCATTCAACATGATTCATCCCAGTAGGAGAAAGTGCCATTCGCAATTGTGCTGATGTCGACGATAGGAGACTTTAAGAATGTCGAAAATGCAGTGTAAATGTTAACAGCAAAGCGGCTCTACGAATGTACCACGTGTACTTACCTGATTAACAAATGGGAGATCACAGAATTTTTCAGCGGTTCCATTGTCAACTTCGTGAAACACGTTCGTTCCACGTCTCCAGACATGATGTTGGTTCGATAAAGAGCTGTACGCAGTCTAAGCATAGAAGAAAGCGTCTTCAACACTGTGGTTGTTAGATCCAAGTGAAGAACAAGAGCTGTAGCTCATCACGTAAGTATGAGTCATCAGACCGTTCGTAGATTGTTAAACGAAAATCTTTTACACTTCTTCCATTTTCAGAGAGTACAAGATTTGAATTCTGCAGATCTTTTCCGACTGCAAGTGCGTGGTTTAGCAATGTGAACTGCAGCTGGACTTCGTAGTTCATGTAATGAATAGTTATGAAGTGTTATTGTAAACATTACGCTTGTCAACGTCTGGCTTTCAATAAACTTTTTATCATTCCTTTCCGTACTTATTTTTGTTTGTTTGTCCTCATCGCGTCAGTTTCACCCATATATTCCTATACAATAATTGATTGTTACAATGTCCTGTACCTACTCTTAAAATGTGTACCATGAATTCGTGACCACCCTGTAATATATATATATATATATATATATGTATATACATATATATATATATTTCTACAGGGTGGTAGCTGCTTACCAAGTAGCAATAGGGAAGAGGTTGGCGCCACCAAACTAGTTTAACCGCATTTATCGGTCCTATGTCCGAGATTGCACTTGGATATTTTCAATTTTAATCTTGTTTAAAAATGTTTGATCCTTGTTATTTTTTTATATCCACCATTGATATTTTGAAATGGGATGTTGTACTCTAGGATTCATATGGTTTCGAAATTTTGCTTAGTTATAGAATTGTGTGAATTATATATATATATATATATATATATATATATATATATAATTTTTTTTCAGTTTTAATCAAATTTCTTGGAAATTTTGAAAGTACGAAAATTTAATATTCCTTATTGAGATAGCTAGGAACTATCAGGAAAGGATTTTAGTTAATTGAACTGTTAATTATGAAGACAAAAAATGGCAAATAGTTCTAGCAACGAAATGTATAAACTCTTTTTAATTAGAAGTTAGCATTTGTAAAATTTTTATTTCTATTATCTACTTTTTCTATTTGTTGTTCTTTTACTGTACCTATGTATATCTAATGAAATAAAAGTAAGGAATCTGTTATGGTGCTAAAAAGAGGGTAGAATGTTGAAGTTTTGTAAACATATAATTTAGTTTGAATAACGTTTACACTTTAAGAATATAATTGTGTTAACTATTTATGGATATTTTAAATATCATATACCTAAAGAATAAATACATTATAAAAATCTGTTCCTTTTAAGTTAAGCAAGCATGCCATAATTTTATTTTTTTATGACTTTATTGTTAATCTACTAAATGTCATTCTTAGTTACAATTCGAGAAAAGTTAATATTATTTTTAAAATTAGTTTATTAAATGCTATTCATTGATACATTCTCGAAATATTTTACAAATTTACATATTTTCTTTGAGATAAGTTGTAGACACTCTGAACTGCAAGTTGAACAAGCTTAATTGAGATTAAATTTATATACTTGTTGTGTGTCAAAAGTATTTATATACTTGCTTGTCCCAAAAGTAGTAAGAACATGATTTTATTAGAAATGTTTAACAGTTTTAAGTTAGTTTTTGTTTTAAATATAAAAAGTATTATCATCCTAAAAAATTTTAAAAAAAAATTTTTTTAAAAAACATGACCTATATAATAACAATATATTTTTTTAAATTTTTTTCTTTAAAGCTCTAAAATTTCATTTCAATTTAACAAGATTGAAATAATTTATTCACTTTAAAAATATCTTGTAAACATTTTTGTTTGTAGTTTTTTTTTATTTTCTGAAAATTTATTACTCTTGAAGTTATTGATACGCAAACGTTAGGTGTACGTAAACTTATAAAAGTCTTGCAAAAATGTTATAAAAACATTTATAAAGCCATTATTATACTAATTTACAAACATTGAAAAATCAAAAGTTGTGATATAGTGCGAGTGATTCCTTCAAAGTTATTACATGAGAAGGTTTCTCTGAAAATATGTCATAAGTATATTGGGCAAATAACAATGTCGTAGTTAATCCAGAAAAGTGCACTTTACCCTTACAAAACTCTTGTTACAAAAGAATATCTCGAAAGAAGAATTTAGAGTTACAGAGCAATATCCATAAACAAGAAATTCTGGTTACAAAGGACTCTCTTAAGAAAGAGTGTCTGTTTACAAATGTACTTTATTCTTGTATGATTTAGTTTCTGGTTGCAAGAGATATCCAGTAGTTTTTAAGTCGAAGTATTCCATACCTAGATGTATTAGCTAAAAATTTATTTCAATATATTTAACATGGATTGATTCCCCATTCTAAGGGTTGTTTCATAAAACTCCGGTAAACCGATTTCAAGGAAAAATAAATAAATCCGAGGTTATAATATTTGAAGTTAAATTTGTGTTTACCTCTTTCTCTCTCTCTTTCTCCCTATATCTCTCTCACACACAAACTAGTTTTACAGTAAAGATACAATATCAATTTCTTGTTTTCCCTTTTATTATCAATTTAAAAAATATTATAAAGCTATCTTTTAAGCATAAACAAATTTCGTAATAGAATTGGTGAGATCTTCTAATTATTATGAGAATAATTTTTGCAACTAGCAGATCACGTCACAAAAATTTGTACTGTTATTTTCTCCAAAGCCACCTGTCTGACGGTGTCAGATCGAGGCTCTAAACACATTTATACATAATTTATACAATAGCATGTATATCATAATCTTTTTGCATTAAATGCAGGAATTATATGTTTGACAAATTTACTTACAATTCTTTAAACAATCAGTAAATATTTCAAATATAACGCTTGACTTTTTATAATTAAAAATTAATACCACTAGGTTACCAAATATATTAACGCGACTTGGTGTCAAAATATAAATTTAAAGGACCCGACTTTTAACTATTTGCAGATGATTAAATAATCACTTTGTTATATCCTTCCCCGAGTCCTCCTATTATCAGCAACTGTTCTGAAAAGATCGAAAAACCCCCAGCCAGCAGGCTGTGTCTTTAAATGCAACGAAAATGAGATCACTAAGTTAATAAATAACAAGCGAAGTACATATCTACAACGCACATATTGCTTGTTCTCATATTCAAGAAAACAAATAACGTTGAGAAGAAATATTATTCATATATCCAATGTTCTATTTTTAACATTAATTATTTACACACGATGAAAACTAACTCATTATTTTAAATGGGAATAATTTGAAAATCATGGGATATTATATTTCATACATATATGACTCAAGAAATAATTATAGTCGTTGAAACAATTTGAATACGAATCTTGTAAGCAAATAAATAAAATAGAAAAGCATTATTTTTAAATGAAAATTCTCTATCGTTCTGTGCGTGGCTTATTTTTTATCCAAATTGGTAATTTTAAAATCATATCGTATATTATTCAAATATTATGAAAGGTAAACTAATATTTATTAAGAAACAAATTGAATAATAAATTTATTTTTTTTAAAAAAACTAAATAACGATATATATAGACATAGAAAAAAACTTATGGAATTTTTACATTATTCATTTTTGTTACATAATAGATTTAAGGCTGAAAAATAATCTCAAATAAATAAAATTTCAGCAATAAATGTCTTAAAAGATATATTATACATTATTGATGCTTTATATTAAAAAAGAAATATGGTCTATGTTCTTAAAGAAAGTAAATAAAATTCAAAGAAATACGTTTGATTTTATTTCTCATTTAGTCAAGCGTATATGGTAAGCTGAACTTTACTAAAAAAAATGTTTTAAGAATGTTCCATTCCAAATAGTCGAGAGACTCGGAATATTCTTTCCTGAGCATATACGAGACAGATATAAGCACATCATAAATTTAAAAGAAACACGATTCTGGGTAGAGTAAGTAAGATTCCAATTTCAAAAAGCTGCTTCTGGCATTCGAGATGACAAATCTTAACCATGGTGTATGCATATTCTTTAGTTTCTTTAGGCATACATTTTCTTTTAAAACCTCAAACATGAAAAACGGAAGGGGAAAAAAGAATGTGTGCAAAAAACAACCATAAAGAAACATTATGATGGGACCCCAAATCGCTATTTATGTTTTTGTTTTTCGTGGTTCGGAATTCTTTAATTTTTTAAAACTTGTTTTGTTTATTGCAAATAAAGAATGTAACTCTTTATGCTCGATTTCCCTCATACGATGATGGTTTTTTCCTTCTTTTCTCTCAATTCTAAGAGAGGCTATATATCATATATGTTTGGATTCACAAATCTTTTGATATGCGCATATTTTTTACTCTCATTCTTCTTGGCAGTTGGCCAGGTTCTCCTTTATAAGAGATTCTATGCTGGGTATATTTCTAAAAGAACCTATAGAAAACCCTAGGAATTGTTGCTTACAAAGAAGGTGTAGGGAACAATCGTAGCAATGTATTTTGTATCGGTAGTATTGACTGAGTTGGAAATAGAAGAATTCATATATAGAGTGGCAACTGTTTGTTTATTCATGTATTGTTGAAGAATATTTTTTGAAACGGCAAAATCTTATTGACCTACCATGAGATGCTTACCATCTACACCTATGAAAGGATTACAAGAAGAAGAGAAATAGACATTTTTTGGGAATATTTCGTACATATTTCTTTCATAAAAATAGCTATTTCTGAACACGTTAGCAAATAATGCTTATAAAGTATTATATTTTAATATTTGTTGTAAATTCGCAAGTATATTTCACATTAAAACTGTATTTATAGACATTATTTCGAAGTTAAAGTTATAATTTTCCACAAGTACCACTACAGGAATTCAGAAGAAAAATACAGAGCACATAGTTGCATTAACAATATTATTCCAATAATATTATTTATCGCATTAACAATTATACTTAAAGAGATTATTTCAAAGTAAAAGGTATAATTTTCCGCAAATGCAACCACAGAAGAAAAACACAGAGCACATAGTTGTATTAACAATATTATTTTCATAGCAATAAATAAGTTGTTTATATGGAAAACATCATAAACAATCAATTATCTTCGATGACATTCATAATCCAAAACATTTGTACCAACCATTTCTCATTTCCCGGATGCATATATTTGTGTTTATTTTGGATTATTGGAAAGATACACGATACTTTTCCTAGAATCCTAGTACAAACAAAATTATATATAACTATTTTACAGATAAATAACCCTTGCATAAATCTATACAGCTTTATTTTTTTTTAAACATTTGAAAAGGCTTAAAAATATGGAATCCTGTGTAAGAGTAATATGTATTTCTATGAAAATAAAATAGATATTCACTTTTGTAATTTTCAAAAGCAATATAATATGTAAAAATAATGCTAACTTTTCTTATTAAACACTACATTGGATTAAAACAAATTTGCTTGTACAATTTTCAATACAATGCTTCCAAATAAAATACATCAATAAATAGAATTAAAACAATGATTTGCAAGTAAAAAATTATTTCTGCATTCAAAATTAATGAAATCAGCAATATTTCAATGTTTCTTTTTATTTATTTGTTTGTTTTATTTTTATTTTAGAAAATTATATGCATATATATTTAAAGTGAAAGGTATATGTATGTATATATATACATATACACACACTCACACACATAGCTAGATAGATAGATGAACTAATAATTTTTAAATACATATATCAGGGGTGGGCAGAATTTATATGACACGGTCTACTTCTAATTTTTTTCAAAGTGTTGCGGTCCACTCTGTGTTTTAGGTGTGATAAGCAAAAAAAAAAGAGTTCAACAATATTTATATTATAACAATAATAAATACAGAATATGTACTTACCTATATAAATAAAATAAAAAAAACTTAAATAAAAACTAAAATAAAAAATTATTTTAAGTAAAACACAAATCACAAACATAATAATTATACCCACAAATTTAATATTAAATGATGCATTTATCATCAAACAATTTAAATATATAGTAGTGCTCACAATGGCACCCAACGTGGGGCTATTGCGAGCACGACTTACTTGAAGTCGCTCCTTCACCTTCTTGCCTACATAAGGGTGAGGGGGGAAACAAAGCATCACCAGAAACTTCCATAATAATTATTATTTTATTATTATTCAAACACACTAATCAACCACAAGTGAAACTACAAGAGGAGACCCTAGTAGTGATATATAAAGAGAGCAATCTATTCTAAGTGAACAACTCTAAGTAAACAAGCACAAGTGATCTGTTTAATTTAATCTAGTTCAATCTATCTTAGATTATTAAACCTTAATCCACTAATTTATTATAGTGATAAACTCCTTCTTAATCTGACGTTGTGATAGAGAAATAAATCTCACTTACGAATCACCGCAACAGTTATCCTGGTCCTGCTATCTAACATTTACAAAACCTTTGACTTTATATAGTCAAACTAATTTAAATATCAATGTTTCTTCTTGAGGGATGTCTGTGAATTAACGCGAAAGCTTGCCCCAAAGTTTCAACAAGAGGATTACATATAAAGTCGAGCATAGATCCGTCACAGGTAGAACGAGAGAACGATGTTAAATGAATTGCAGCTTAAGGATACTTTACTTCATCAATTACATTCCAAAAGTTATTCTTTTAAAAATTGCGTTCTTTTGAAGAAGAAACATTTTGTGTTTCAAGAGAGATAATGGGAATATTTAAAATATTTTTCTTTCAACTATTTTGCTTTGCCGATCTTGTCTTACAGTGTGTTAGAAATCATGACTTTAGACACCGTACCTCTAGAAACCTCTAATAACTGGGTTGTTTTGGTCACACTTGCTCCAACTAGACGGCTGCCACAATTTGACCTCTTTGAAAATCTTAGAGATCCAACATTTTTATGATTTTAAAAGAATACAAGCCTCAGAGAAGTCCAATAAAACTAACGAATACTACCAGAATATATACGTTTCTATTTAAAAAAATAGTAGCTTTTATTATTATTTAATGCTTACAAAGTTCATTAAAAAATATCGCTTTTATTCATAGGTGTTTCCAGTATCTTGATAAATCCCTGTGTTTCTTTTAGTATGCATGTCTAAGATTTTATGCGAGGCGGTCAACCCAAAATGTCTTGGTGGTCCACCGGTCGATCGCGATCGACGTAATGCCCACCCCAGACATAGATTATCTAATAAATTTTAGTAATTTCGGCCAGTAGAGAGAGAGACAGTTCCCGGTTGCTCAAACTTTTTCAGCAGAGTTGAATCTTCGACCTGCACGTCAAATCCTTTTTCCTTATATTCCTTACTATCCTCTTATTAGTTCACTGGTAGCTAAAAAAATGATTTTTATCTTACTTTTATGAGTATCAGCTCTTATGGATAGGTAATTCTTGAATCCAGTGTCAAAAACATAGTGACCAAAATATTCCTACTAGGTCTGCTGTCAGTTAATCTATACAGTGGAGTAATGTACAATCCTCAATCACCGCATCGCGGGGGAAGTAGGCAGGATTCTCGGGTGCCTAAAGCCTTACTCACGCCAAGTACCATACCCTTAGTAAGATTCAGCTTGAATCTCTCTCTCTCTCTCTCTCTCTCTCTCCCAAAATCTTATTCTCCGCTACGCTACTGTATTAGTATAGTTTTTGTGTACATCTACAATAAAATCAATACTCACAACTATAGTATATTTGTAAGGAATATAATTCAAATATTACGACATAATAAATTTGCAAGTCGTAATTTTAATCCCTGAAATATAACGCTATTTCAGTCTTTTGTTACGAATTATATGGTATTATTTCATATGTTTTTTTTTTACTTTTAAATACACAAATTAAATTGTTCTCAATTTCTGAAGTATTTCGAGTCATAATACCACTGAAGACCAGCCATTTAGAAGGTCTGAATACGTGTTAAACCTCTTGAGACTCACGGTCATCCAGTTGACATGATATAGAAGTTTTGGGACGGGGTTGCCAGTTTGTGTCAACCTCGTTATTTGATCGTAATTCAAAACTTTGAGGTTTTTACTAATAGCCTTCATATAGGTTTAAAGATGGACGTTAATGATGCAACAATTAACCAAAAGCCTTTTCGGCACTGAATATAAAGGTATTTCCAATGATCCATTAGAATACAGTTATTAGGATGCAATTAGAATGAAAACATGACAAAAAATCACGACTGTGCTTACCGGAATTTAATCATAATTAAATATGATATATGTTCCAAAAATGTAAATAATCTATATTCTTGTGGATATCAAATAAAATCACCACATTAGGATTACTGTCTTTTAAATCCTATATATTTTTCAAAGTACGTACTGCAGTAATACATCCAAAAGAAAACCACTATTTTTTTATCATAATGTCTCCTTAATTGTTTGAATAAACTATAACGACACTAACAATAAATAACCCCAAAACAAAAATGTATTTCACTTAGTATGCATGATTAATTAAAGGATATCTGAAATCATATACCACCATTTATTTCGCATTTAATTCTACAGTCCCCTACTGCATAATCCCAGATCGCAAAAACCTGCATGGGGATTGCAAATATACTCATAATTAATGTTCTGTAATTCTACAATCAATTTTTCCTGACTCCCTCCATTTCTTTCTACATGCATTTTTCTATTTGGGAAACATTATTACAAGATTAGTCATTGGGACGCGATTTAAATGAATTAATAATGGGTACTCATTCAAACAGCTTCCATCTATTGAAGTGCACTTCACGTGGAGCTATTTCAATTAGATAGAGAGGAAGAGTTGGGATAGAAAGGGTGAGAGAGGTATGCGTGAATACTGAAGGAGTCCGTGTATGTCTCTTAAATTAGAGTCGCTTGAATTAACATCTTGTTATGAACATATTGATTTATGTAGCTGATAATGGTACATGCAAAATTAATTCGAATTCTGTTCTCGAGTATTGCCAGTAACAAGCTTTTCGTACGTAAAGTATATTTAATAACGGAAATTGAAATGAACATGCAATACAAAAGTTTTGTGAGAAAATTCCGTGAATCTGTTGTTGTTAATGTAGCTATTGAATAATATTTATATTTACATTTGGACGTTGTTAGTAATGCAGTTCCGATTGCAGTGTATATATTTACGTAGCAGTACGTGTACTGATGAAAATGAAATGTTTCATTATTTTGCAATATGGAGCTGTGTCTAACTAATTTGGTTTAGATTAACTACTATTTTAGTTGTTTGGTTTAATGTTCAATTAGTTTAATTAACCACAATGAATGATAAAATGATTTTGTTTTATTATATATGCATTATTTAACGATGCTTTTCTGCGTTTGATGGGGAATTGAATTATTAAAAACAAGGTTTAACTTTATATGGGTACCAATATTTTTGTGTTAGGGATTTATGTATGGAAATATGCTTAATTGTCACGTGGTTCCTTTATTAGTTAATTTGTTTTTGTACTGGGATAGAGCAGCGTTCAAATATCTGGAAACAGTTTTTCCTGCCAGCATTTGTTATATATACTCTGCTGTAATCTCAGAGTGTGAGAAAATAAGACAAAACTCAATGACCGGATTGCTTGGCTTAGAGCTTTGGAATACCATTTTAAACCTTTATATAATCGAAAGTCACGCACGACTCAACCACCGTACGGTACTGTAGCAAGAAATCTCTGTCAGTATGATTCAGTGAGGTTTATGTTTTAGAGACCAATAGAGTTTGAACAACTCAGCTTAAAATGTTGACATTTGTTTCCTAAATTATTAGTTTATTGGTCCTAATCTTAAATTCGTAGCATAAGATTCTATCCATTCAATCAAAACAGTCTGCAAATTAATTAATCCCAAACTCGAGGTTCGAAAATGGTTTTCTTGAACAGAATTATTTTTTAAAAATGGTGAAAATACTAACATTATTTTTAAGCTCATAAATTCACAAAAATGTATGTAACTGCTAAATTAGCAGATTTAACAAAATTGCGTAATTCCGATTTCAGTTTTCGTTTATAATAATTAAGACTTTTCTCCATTGATGGAAATACAGATTTTCTTAATGGTGATTGAAAGTAGAAATGCAACATTTTGCAAAGATTTACTGTCATACATCAAGTAATATGTATATATTGCGGGGAGGGAAATGAAATGTTTAACGCTATATAATTTTCGGAAATTAGGATTTTTACCATGCTTGCTGAAATATAGTAATTAAACTCGAATTATGATTAGTGCTTTGATTAAACAATTATGTTTTTGAAACAAAATTGTTTTGTAATAATAAACGTTTTAATGATACTTAGGTATTATATCGTCGACAGATATCATCAAATTTAAAACAGTGCCCCCGCATGCTCGAGCAAAGTATTTTGCTGTGTTTAACAATGAGAGCATTTTGCAACATTTTTTTTTCAACTGACGTCTTTCTTTTTGACGAAATTGGTCTACGGCAGTGATACTCAACTTGCTGCTTGTGGGCTGCATGCGACCCGCAGAGCATTTTTAAGTGACCCGGTCAGGGACAATTGCTCTGAAAAATTCACTTATTTAAGAAAAATATATTAAAAATTTTGTGTCAAGAAATCACAAATATATCATTTTTGCATTTTGTTTTCAATCCCGTACGAGTACGCATTGATATTATTTTTCTATGTGTAAAACGGTTACGGTTAGTGGTAACAGACAGCTGTGAAATAGTGGCAGTTTTATGGGTGGAACTAATTTTTAACTATCTTCCATACCTTGTAAGTGAAAAATACCTCTTGAAAATATATCGTTTCAAGATAATTGAGAGGTTGACTATTTTATAAGGAAAAGCAAACATGGATCAGTAATTGTTTGATTTGTCACGCGAAAGTGCTGTATCTAAAAAATACCAATAAACAGAAATCAATCAATGGCACTTTCCCTCGAAAATCTCTTCAAGTGATAATAAATGGGCTTTCTTGAATAATCTTTGCAGCAGCAACAGTGGTAATGTCACAGCGGTAACAAAGACATCTTATGACGTTTGTTACGCTATTGGTAATCATATGAAACTGTTTACAGATGCAGAAATTGTGAAGGAGTGTTTCTTATAAGTGCTTCTAATTCAGTGTTAGTGACAAAAATAAAACATATACAAATTATAATTAAGAAAAGAAAACCGAGATAAAACATTTTCATCAATTTCCGTATTTTATCCCCCCCCCCTTATCCTCATGATGTGGCCACGTTAAATTGCTAACATATGTATGCGGTCTACAGAAAAAAAGTTTTTGTAGCCCTGTCTATGGTATAATAAGTACGTACCATTTTATTTTGTAATATCTAATAGAATTAAAAATTGACGATAGCAAAAAATTAAGAATCTTAAGCGTATATCAATTTTTTTTAAAAGTTCTTTCTATGCAGTATCTTTTTATTCGAAACCTAAAATCTTGAGTGTTTTGGTATATTTACATAGTTAACCTTTTTATCTGAATAGATATTGTAAAAACACTGCTCCATTCAATTTCATAATTCATTCAAATAATTTTATACTATCAATATGAAGGATTATAACTAAAAAATTTCTTATTTCACTTTTGTCAAAAGATAGTTCTTTCTTAAAACTACTAAAATCACAATACTTACAGTTTATCAAATATTCCATAAGACTCTTCAGCACTTACTTTTGTTAAATAATAATC
This sequence comes from Trichonephila clavata, assembly GCA_019973975.1. Classification (NCBI taxonomy): domain Eukaryota; kingdom Metazoa; phylum Arthropoda; class Arachnida; order Araneae; family Nephilidae; genus Trichonephila; species Trichonephila clavata. Next base: position 20,048 of record BMAO01023497.1, read on the forward strand.
TCTTTTGATGTCATTCTTGGATATAATAACCGAAAAGGAAACTTACCTATACACTTTGTAAAGGAAGATGGCTTTGGTATTTTGAGAACGAGAAACTTGCGCCTTGTGAAGAAATATATGTTCACTTTATCGTAAGAAATTTCGCTGGAGTATTATGACATCATTTTTCTTAATAGCGTTGAAGTTTTGCCTTAAAAGTATAATTCGAGGATCCATCTCCATTTATAGAAATGTGAGCATTGACCTAGTTCGTGTTTTGTAAACAAACCCTGACTTCAAAATGGGAAAGTTTGAATGAATTTCCATTGAAAATAAAAAATCCCAACTTGTACAAAGTCGCCATAAGTAACCTAAAATAATCTGATGTGCTGTTTGACACAAAATTTCATTTGTTTTTGGCAAGGTTTCAAAGAAAGGGATATTGTTAATGCAAAGCTGTATATCAGCACATTTTCTTACTTGATTTATTAAGCGAAAATATCTTGGTTAAAATTTCTCCTGAAAATATTTGTAACACACATTTTAATCCAAAAAGCATTTTATTAACGTAATTTTTTTTTAAAAAGTAAGATCAGAACTTTTAAACAGAAAAATATAACATGCATTACACAATTAAGTTTTGACCTTTGTAACTCTGCAGACTATAAAAGGCAGACAGACCGATAAATAAAACCATTTTAAAATTTTCGCTAATATCCGAAAACCCTAAAATTGTGAATTTTGCCAAATAATGACAAATTTGTTTTATGATTTTATTTTATAGCCGTATTATTAGTTTTATAAAAATATTAAGTTTATTATTTTATTTTCATTAGAACAAAAACAACAAGTGTTTTAGTAAAAACAGATATCATTGCTATCAAGAAGATGTCACACTTTAAAATGCAATTTACTTGAAATGTGTTGTTTTTTTTTGAAAATGCTCAAACAGGGACGATGAGTTTTCAAACATTTTTGAAAATAATTATCTGAAATTTTTTTGTGTCTGTCCTTTATAATAGAAGTGTTTTTTTTAACCTTCCGATTTATCAATCACCGTTTTATTTCGGATTTTACTGCCCCTAATGTGAATATAACCACAGTTTTTTTAAGCAATTTCGTTTAATAACAAGCATAAAGGACTCCAGGTTTTGTAAAAATTAAAATATCTCTTATCCTGAAGGTTATTTAAAAAATGAATAACAAAGCAAGACATCGGAATTGAAAAATTGAAAGTTTGTGTTCATAATATTTTTTTACAGAATAGACCACGTTTATGCTTTTTTTTTTGTAAATTTTTACCCATTTTAGCAATAATATAATTTCTTTTTCTCTTCTTAATTTTAGCATATTTTTCTTAAAATGTACTAAACAAATCTAAAAACAACAAAAAAATCCCATGTCTCTTTTTTTTTAAAAAAAAGTTGTCGCAACTAGTTTTAATATTCTCCGAAGTAATTTCTGAAGAATGTGAAAACTGTGCAAGCATACAAATTTAACTCTGTTATATTTTCAAAACTAATGTTTAAAAATATTTTTTTTTACAAATTTACATCAAATGAACTACATTTATTAAGATGTAACAATAGTCTATTAACAAGATCTAACATCTTTCACTCGAGTTTTATACCACCCAATCCAATCGGCACTTAAAGATAGAATAAAGTCCTTCCAGAAAAGAACGTCACTATCAAATAATGTACAAATAGTCAAAGCGAGATAGATGATACAGAGAAAAAAAGAAAATGGTAGATGCTTCACCCAGAAATGTTAGAATAGTTGGTTCCAGAGTCATATTTTCGTAGCCACTTTTAAGATTCAAAAATATGGAACGTTTTGATTTTGTTAAGTCCAAGGGGTTGCATCTCATTCAGATAAGTACAAATTGATTTTTACACATTGCCTTGTCTTCTCTGCTTATCACGTAGTCATATCTGGTGTTTAGCTTAATAAAATGCAAATTGATCACATTTCTTAACTTCATTTCGAGTTTAATTCAATGACTTAAACTGCCATGCTACGTTTGGAACCCTCCTCTCCGAGAATCAGAAAATTGAACATGATTTTCATGTTAACCAACTTGAGAAGAAGGCAACATCGATCAAGTTTAATAAATTGACAATTGAAAAAGCTAATAAAAATTCAAATAGATTAAAAAATTTAATCGGAATATTTAAAATTCTAGTCGATAACAATTTATATGTAAGAACTTCTTTTATTGCATAAAACGTTTCATTTTGTAACTATTCCTCCTTTGAAAAAGATTATTTTTTAAAAAATTACGAAAATGAGAAATTTATCTTCAAAACACTTTGATTCCGAGAGAGGAAAAAGAGGCTTGAAATGTTTGAAAATGGATGGTAAAATATAAAATACAGAGAATACTTTTCTCACAAATTTCTACCTCTCTCCCTTCCCCGCCTTTTTTTCAGAAATATAGATTTTTTTATGAGTGAATATTTCTAAGTAACATAAAAAATAAGCTGTACTTGTAATTTATTACTTTTATTTAACTTGTACCGCTCTCCTTTCATATGCTTCAATTCACATACCCTAAATTACAGTTTTTAATATTCTAATCTGGAAAAACGTCTTATCAAGAGAAGTAAAAGTTTTTACACAAAAAAACCACAGAAAAAAGAAATCCATACTCGACAACGAGATGCTTCAACTACTTTACTATTTTTATTCCTTTTATGGTTTTCTTCATTAGAAGCAAGCATTTACCTTCTTTGATCTCAGGGGAAGAAATAAAATCCATTTTTCATTCTGTCACTTAAAGAAAGGTGTAAGAAAGGGCGGAATAAGGGTGTGACAGTATTTCATATATCGCTAACATCTGCTGGGATCTCCTAAGGTTTTGCCATTGTGTGGTCAAAATTTATTTTTGTATTTACTTCCTTTATGTATTTTTTCAATGGCTTTTTTTTCTTTTTGTTTTTCAAAATCTATTCTTTCGACAAGAAGTAAGTATTTTTCTCTACTTTTAATAAGCGTATATTTCTCATCGAGGAAGAGCAATATGTCTGGACAATACATCATGGAAATGCTTTTTATACCCTATTTTTATATGGATGGCTAGCAAAGTAAAGTATTTAATATATATTGGATTTTATTTAACTTTTTTGTCTTTTGTAAGTAATTTTTTCTGAAGTTTGACGCAAAAGATAAAATATTTTCCTTTGTGATCAAACTTTCATGGATCAGTATTTTGTTGTTCAACTTTCCCATACATCTCCTATTTTTATTTTTTACAGGAAGATGTGACACACACACATAAACTGTTCCAAAATACACAAATTCTATTATTATTACCTTTAATATGTATTATGTATTTATAAAATTTTGCAATCTCAAAGAAAATAGAAATTAATAAATTATTAAATGCTTTTATTGGAAAACGAGCCATTCTATAAAATTTATTAGTAATGTGATGTAAAACTTTTATAAATTAATTTCCTCAGTATTAACCATGTTACAGAATTTTAATTATGAACATTATAAATTTGTGAAACACTATTATGATATATAAAAGTTTAATTTTAATGATAAGGCATAAGAAATAACAATAAAAAACGAAACAAAATAAATTTATCTGATAAACAGTGTAATAATGTGAAGAAATAACTCCACGTGAAGAACTTTGCTATAAATTATTTATTTAAACTCGTATGATAGATTGAATCATTAAAAAAGCAAGCTGAAAATATAAATATTTATATACGGAGGTATATGTAAAAAATGCATTAGTTAGTATACAAAAACTCGCCCAAAGCGTTTTAAAAGAATTGAATAAATTTTCAGGCACAAAAATATCGGGTACCGAAATGTGTTAAAAATTTCTGCATGGCATGTTGTTAATGATTGCATTAGCCTTTGACAGCTTTAAATGCGCCATGCCAAGAAAAGATTATTATGAATACATATAAGGATATTATAAATCGTCTTATTTTATCTAATTAAATCAACATAAGAAAAATTTGCATTTTTACTGTCTACCAAGGTATTTTCTATACGTGTGTTATCTGTTAAAATTGTGTATAACTAATCAACGTATTTCGTTTGCTGACTAAATTTTTCCAAACTAGCAGAAGGAAAGCTAAAATGGGATATTGAATGAAATAATCTACATTATATAAACAGTTACAAGTTTATCGGTTCCACAAACACAGAAAAATAACGTATGGGTTGGATGTATTAAATATCTTTGTGTTTTTGCAGGTGTTTTAATTCAAAAGAATTCATGAAATGTCACATATTATTATTACTTAAAAAAACCTATAGACCAAATACGGTCAAACAATATTCAAAATTTGGATTGATGAGGAATGAAAAACTATCACATTGTTAGGTCAATGAAATTTAATAATGCACTTACTTAGGTGTTTGTTGAGCCAATAAAGAATTTAGTCCTGGTTAAGAGTAGTATTGTGTTTAACCTACTTGATCTTTGTTCACACCAGCGATTTGTTCATAGATACAGAGCATTTAACAAATTGCTAAATTTCAGAGTCAAGTTGAAAAACTTTTTTCGAGAAAGTTGTTATGTTAAAAAGCATGTAACAGTTTGTGTGCAAATATCATGAACTATTTTAAATACATTTTATAATTTTATTGTGTATAACATGGTTGCTATTAATAGAAATTCGAATGTTAATATATTATTTTGTTTTAAGATAGACGAAACTCTTTGGAAAGGGGACATAGGAGTATTTGAAGGCCCGTGTCTTTAATAGGCCAGCATTTGCAGAAAAGCCATACTTTATTTTAAAACAAAATATATACTAGGAAAGGACCATGATTATACTGAAAAAGTATGTTAGAAATTAGAAGAGGAGGAAAAGTTAGTGCTAATATTAGTAGAAAAGTGTATAGTTCTGATACCAGTGGTAGAGACATTGCAATTTTTTTCTCACTCTGAAATATGTTTCAGTTTGCAAAAATACGAATTGAAGACACAAGGGGCAAGAATAGTCGAATTACATTCTGTAGAAATAAAAAGTTTAGCACAAAGGTGAACTACCTCATTTTTAAGTCATTATTGAGAATCTGGTCTGACTGGAAAGAGGCAAATTTATAATTATTAATTATTTTACTATTATTTATTTTAATCTGGTTTAAATTAAATAAATTTAATGAATTCAAAATAATTAATAAAATGTCACATTTTAAAAATAGAAACTAGTTATTTAAATTAGATTGTTATTGGTGCGCTACTGAAGGGGAATATGGAGTTTGGATAGCAAGAACCAAATATTCTTCTTCTAAAGGGATCAATATATAAATAAAGTCATAATCACTGTACTATAAAGCCAAAGCTTTAAGCATAATATGCATGAACAATATGTGTAAATAATATTGCATATTTTTTACATTTTTCTTCCTTACTTTTATGCCCATTTCCCACTTGCTTTCGTAAAACAAGTGGCAGCATGGCTATAGCAACTCTTTCCACGGTCTGTTTGAAATCCAGATTAAACCCTGGTATAAAACATATGAAAATAGATGTCAGAAAGTGTTGATCAAGAAACTAGAATCATTGAGCTAGCTAATGGAAGCACTTATGTAAGTCTAGTTCCATAAAATATCCCTTGAGGGAACCCGAAAATTATTTTCAATGACTAGTCGATGTGCAACCATCATCAAAAGTAGGGAAAGCCCCACTAAACATTAATGACAGCAAATATTACTCAGCTCTTATCTTTACATGTGGTATTTCTGAATCATGATATTTTATTTTACTATTACACAAATGTTTTAAAGATAGACACTAAAAAAATTATCTATACCTTTTGGTCCCAATTGTTATTAAAAAATTATTCTGTTTAACTTCGATTTAAATGCTATACATATAGCTAAATTAAAAATGCCATAGACAAGTTTATCGTATTGATTTTTGTAAACAAATTCGCTTGAAAATTTTAGAAAAGTAACATTATTGAAGATATTCGCTAATAATATTAAAAGTGATAAGTTTATAGATGTCAATTGAACATCAATGGGTTTATGTATCGGATAATCTACTTCTACTGATATGTCCATAATGTTTTTTTTCACTTAGCAAGTCTTGCATATTTGCTAGTATAAGGTAATCAAAGGGTTATGTAAGTTTTGCACCTAAATTTTTGAATAAAAATTGTTTTTGAGGAATTTTTTTTTTATAGTTATAATATTTTAAGTTAACAAATAATATTATTATTAAATTGTAAAAAAGGGAGGAATATCTTTTGAACTTAATGCATTATGAGTAATTAAAAATAATTCAACAAACTAAATGTTTAAGTAATAGGACTAAAATATTTACTAAAGATATAATAATGCGCATATATATATATACATATATATATATAGCTTGTATTTGAATTTTAGTGCTAACTGTTTTAATACATTGTTTTGAAGTGATACATAACATGTAAGAAATAGCCTTTAAATCAATGGATACTATTCTGACAATGATTTTTCGAATTTAAAAACGATGTAATTGTCATGTCCTTATTCGTTTATGACTTGTGGTATATTAAAAATTCCTAATAATTGCATTAAATTAGATGAAATCTTTACGAATATCTATTTCACCCCCCCCCCAAAAATTAAATTTTGGCTCATTTAAAAAAAATAAACAATTCAAATGAAATATTTTAGTCAGTCATACCATCATACTTAAAATTTGCTTATCTATAATCTATTCTTTTAATTTGATTTACTAAAAAATTGGCCATTTATCAGTTAAAACTGCCGTACCCAAGTTTTATATGAATACTCGTAAGAATTGTTTTCTATAAATAAAGTGAGTAAATGATGTTTTGTCGAGCAAAAATATTCTATGGCAATTACGACACACATTAGTCATTTATTTCTTATACGTTTCATTCATGTATGACTTCGTGATACAGTAAAATAGTAAAGTAAGTTATGAAAGAAATCGTTCATTTTTTATTTTGCGTGTTCCGAGTTTTTATTTACTACCTGCAGTATAAGAATTCATTTTTTATTTAGGTTATAATAAATGATTTGTCAAACTGTCTTCTGACTTCTATTGATCTCAATATTCTATATGTTCATTCGATATTGTGCTTGTCTTTTCACCTTGCAAGAATGATAGATGAATGTGACCTTACAATACTGATCGATTACAGATCATGATACGTCAACTCAATAAAAAAATAATCTGTTTGTGTAAATACAAATGAAAGCTGACGAACTAAAAACATAAAGTTTTGCTTAAAAACTAAGAAACATATCAATAAAAAATAACTTTATAGCAGGGGTGGGCAGATTTTTCCAGGGTACGGGCTACTTATAATTTTTTCAGGTTGTTGTGGTCCACCCAGTGGCGTTGGTATGGTGAAAAAGAAAAAGGTTTATAATATTTATAATAATTTAATAATAAATACAGAATATATATATATATAAATACACTCACACATATATATATATACATATACACACTTGCCTACATAACCACAAAAACATAAATTACACTTTTAAAATCACGTTTAAACGAAAGCGGAAGATAAAAACATAATAATAATCATCACAATTATAATATTATCAAATCAAGCATTTACTATAGATTAATTAAAATATAAGACATTTTCATCAAAAGTTAGTTCTCGTAGTTAGATTGAGTAGAAGACATAATCTGTGTGCATATGGTCAACCAATTAAGAATATTTCGGTATCGAATTACTACCTGGTAAATCTTCAGGCGGTCACCCCAAAATGTCTTGGCAGTCCACAGTTCGATCACGATCGACTTAATGTCCATCTCTGCTTTAAAGCATCATATTTTCTTCTATTTGTGTTTAAGTTTTTTCGTAACGCTTGCATAAAGAAACAATTTCAGTTTCCTTCATAATACAAAAAAAATTCAATATCTCGTAAAAGTATACCACTAACTACATGAAATAGTAGCGAAAAAAATTCATTAATATTTGGAATGAATAATTACGTGAAGTATTATTAGAATAATACAGTCACAAAAAAGACGGAGTATACGTAAAATATTTAATGTGTAAAATTTTAAGACATTCTAGCTTGGAGTTTTATTACTTATTTATATATATACATATATATATTTAAGATAGCGTTTAAAAATTCTATTCCTGGTTTTGGGGAAATATTAAAATAGATATGTGTTAAAAATATTCATGTAACATAAATATATGCAGTCATATAAACATTTAAGAGTGCATAAATGATAAAAAAGCGTTGAAAAATCCCATATTTTTGGAGTTTTTCTTTCAATTTAAACATGATTTATTGGGAAAAAAAATATTAAAACAACTTAGAATAAAATGATATAATGTAACACATTATAAAAATGTCGAAACAAAATATCAAATTAATGCCATTAGTTGCTCTTTCGGTGAAAAAGGATGAGCAATTGCTTTTGTAAAATTTCGGATATTGAAAACAAAATAATGCTTTACTTACTCTAAATAAAAATTTAAAAAATTGTTACATGTCATTTTTGTTGAAACCGAACAAAAAAATAAAAATGCATTTTTAGAAATCTAATGCAGCTTTCTGAAAATAACATACCAATTTGATACATCTTTACAGTTATAGTTTATAATAGTTTATAATATACTCGCTAGGAAATAAATTAATAAATCATGATAAATCATTAAAATTAGTGTGCAATTTCTAAAGTATAAATGTTACATATAAAAACCAGCTGTATCGAATATCAATGCGAAAAAGAATGGCACTTCCATCCTTTTATGTAAATATGATAAATATTACACTTTAACTACACACACACATATATATATATATATATATATAATGCACAGAATACTCACAAAGCAAAATAATACCAACACATTATATGTTTTTTTGTGTTATATGATAAAATACAATGAAAAATGCTAAAAGCATTTTACTTACTTTTCCATGCAAAATCTATCAATAATTTTGCTCTACCTAAATACCGAAATTTCTAAGGAAATATGTACGACATTTGTCGTAAAATAATTTTAGAATGATTAATACAGTTTAAAATGATTAAGCCGTTTCTGAATTTCTAATAGAGTGAATAGTTTCAGATGAAACAAGATATCTAAACAAAACTAAAGAGAGTTGTTTCGATTAGATCAAAGATTTAAGAAGCAAAACAAAATTAAGCCTTATTTTGAAGTAAGCACGTTAACATAATAGAAAAATTAAAATGTTTGTGAAATATAACTGATTAACCTGTAAAATTAAGTATCCCTTGTAGTTTGAATCGTAGCGTGGAAAACATTCTACAGATTTACGTGGTGTGTTTGATGCTTATTCTTTTTTTTTTAAAAAGCAATACAATTCACATCATTCAACTCTCCCCTACCTCGCGACCAAAAAGGTCGCTATATTCTAAACTCAAAAATGAATTTTATTTTGGTTTTCAGAAAATTTGTTTAAAAGATTTTGGAAAGTAACCGTGATTTGCATAGAAATACAAAATTAATAAAGCAAAATAGAACTTTTTCCAAATTGGAATACTAAAAGAGTGTGTTGTTGTGCTTATATATGTCAGAGCACACACACATGTGAAAATTTAACAGAAAAAGAGTAACATTAATATTAGGTCGCATTATTCTTGTGTGCATTTACTATATTACTTATACAACGGTAACTCTGAAATTTTTTAGGTACGCGCAGACGAGAAAATACAAAAAAAATTTGTTTAATTTGAAAATACAAAGCATTTTAACTACTCAGACGATTTTTATTGAGTTACTTCAAGTTGCTTAGCGTAGAAAAAATTTTAGACAGAAGAGAAAATGGAGTTGACGCGAGAACATTAGGATTCAAGAATCGTAGAAAAGTTATGATTTTCTTTGATTTTAAAGCTAGATTAAATTAAGAGGAATGCTTTCAACGGCTGCAATTAGCATTTGGTGATGAATCTATATGTCATGCTAATGTATTCAGATGGCTTAAAGAATTTTGCAGTGGTTGCAATTATTTTCAGGATGAAGAACACACAGGAAAACTGTGGTCAGCAGTAATCCCGAATAATTCTACGATACTAAAAACGTTAATGGATGATAGTCGCTGTACCTATCAAATGATACAGAAGGAACATAACATTGGATCCGCAGCCATACACAAAATTATTCATGAAGAAGTACATATAAAAAAAGCAGCTTGCCTTTGTGTTCCCCATAATCTAAATGAGCACCAAAAAGAGGAGCATGTCAAATTCAGCACAAAAACCTTAAATTGCGAAATAATGGTGGAGACCACAACATTTCTAAAATTTTAAAGGGTGATGAAATATATATATTGTTTTTTGACGTTGCAACACGTCAGGAAAGCAAAGTATGGGTCTTTGAAGATGATCCCGCCTCAGCAATGGTGAAAAGACAACGAGCAATGAAAAAAGCAATGCATGCCGTTTTCTTTAGAAACCCGGGATTGGTCAAAGCCATAAAGTTGGAAGGACAGAAGACAGTAACAGCAAACTGTTACACCACTAAATATTTTCAATAAATTTTCCAAGAAGTTAGTGTTAGGGGACTAATGATTCATCATGAAAATGCATCTTCCCATACTGTCAGATTAACAGTTGAATTTCTTAAGCAAAACAAATTAAAGTGATAGAACATCCACCTCATTCTCCGGATCTAGCTATGTGGGATTTTTGGTTGTCTTTTAATCTAAAAAAGAACTTACGTTGACGTCGCTTTCATTCAGAAGAAGATATTGATGTGGCTATAAATGCATCTTTTTAAAATCAATTCTAAGAAATGAATGGTTTGATTCATTTAATCTTTGGAAAATTCGTCTGCAATAGTGCATTGATACTGGAGGAGACTACATTGAACACTCCTAAAATTTTATAAGTATAACTTTAAAAATCTAGGAGTATCTCAAAAAATTCAGAGTGACCCTCGTAGAATGTAATGATTTCCTTTTTAGTCATGGTCACAAACTCATGATCAACGTGCCATGAGTTTGAGTCACAGTCCCACTAAAGACCCGCCGTGTGTAGAGGGGCTGGTACACGTTAAGCCTGTCATAGTCCTCACGTTGCGTGTCATGATTTTGAGTCACCGTTCCACTAAAGACCCGTCGTGTGTAGAAGGGTTGATGCACGTTAAACCTGTCACAGTCCTCTCGTTGTCTTGGTAGGGTAGATAGGAGTCTAGGTTGTCTGTTTAGGCATCGACCTTGTCACCTGACTATGCTTGAGGTCCGTCGCCAGTAGCCCTCGTGTTGCTTTATAGTTCAACGTTAATAAACACTCTCTTATTTACTCTTCAATATTCACATTTCTTAATTGAGGAAATAACATGCAAAATTAATGAAGAAATATGTAATTTGAACGAAAAACTTCTTATTGATTCCTTATTTATGTTTATTGATTTTTAAGCAGATATGTATAAAAACTCAAAATCTTAATCACAACATGAATGCAAAAAAAAAAAGTAAAATAAATAGATGGACATCAAATTTTCAGAAAAAAATTGAACTTTATTTTTGTTTAGTATTGAATATACTAGATAAAAAAAATCCAACTGTAAAAGAAAATTAAGCTCGTTGAAACTCAGAGATAAAAGTATTGACAGACAAATATCTAAGATGAAATTAAAAGATGCATATTGAAGAAATTTTATTAGTTTAGAAGATGCTCTGATAAAAGATTCTACAAAAAGACTTGGTTTACTCCGAAGATAAATCGTTGTATTAGCAAAGTCGTTAAGCTCAAATTCCATATCAATAATGATAAGTACTAATGATTTCTATTGATTACTTAACGATATATTTTTCAGCTTATTGTTGAAAAATTTGCGCAATTGTAATACATTTTAACTATAAGTACGTATATCTTAAAATTTTAATTTTTTGTTAGAAATTAGAGTTAAATGTATTAATAGAACAATATGTAACATTTTTATTCGGCTTATTAATTATAGTAATAAATGCAAATTAATTCATATTCTGTGTAGTATTTTACACATAAATCTGTGCATATAGTTAAATACAAATTTTAGAACACTCAACAAATGTAAATCAAATTAGTTATTTTTATTTCTTTAGTTCTTAAATTTATTTAAATAAAATTAAAAACTTTTACGGATGAAAATCCGTTGTAAGAAAGAATTACTTTCTGAATATATTTTTTTTATATGAGAGAGAGCTAATTTGAGGTTTTCAGTAATTAATAAATTAACTAAAATCTCAAATTAGCTAAGGAATAGGTGATTCTGTAATTGAAGTCACTTTCTTATTAAAAAACACTCATTTTTATTAAAAGTCTAAGATTCTGCATTTTCTTTTTGTCAGCTCCCATAAGCAATGCCTACATTTGCAATTTGAGACACGTTATTAATCAAATTACCAAAGAAGTCTTATGTTTTTGTTTGTTTTTTTCCCTCCAAGAAATTAAACTGGATGGAATTATTTCTTGTCAGAAACATTTGTTCATATATTTACACTTACTTATACATGCAGTATTTTATGCTAATGCAAAACAGTAATTCGAGAAGATGTGTATAAAAAAAGTGTCACCACTGTATATACTTCGTCATTTCTAATTAATTTTCAAAATTCCTAATGGGAAAGCAGTTTTAAAAGCTTTTCTTCGAAGGAAATGACGTTCTTCTATCAGAAAGAAACATTTTATTTGACAAAATTACTTTCTGATTTGAAGTACAATCAAACAAAAACCGCTTAGCTTAAAGCAAAAAGACACAATAAATTCCAATTTCGAACTTAGGAATATTTAAGGCATACAATTTCCTTAGAATTATATTTTATTTATGAACGTTTGCAATTATTTTTAACTGATTTTTGCTCTTTTATAGCTTATGAAGATAAATTATATATTTTTATTATTTAATTAGAATTAAATCTTAATCGCAAAAATTAATTACCTAGTATAATTAAAAATATTCTACTAAAATTTTATATATTTTTTTTCTCAATTTCGCATTATAAAAACATATAATAAGTTATATTTATAAACTTACTTTCTCAAAGCAATTGATCTCAAAATATTTTCTCTTCATTATCAGATGTTTATTCGTGTCATTTTTTCAATCAATTTTTCTGTTCTTGTAATATACAGAAAATAATGTGTACATTTCTGAGCTTTTTTCCCATATGATTTTGTAAATCACACAGTAAACAACTGTACTTTATTGATAAAAAGTGTATTTCAGCAAACTAGCTCAAAAGATTCTATAAAAAAAATATAATGATTATTATTTGGAAGTGTGTGAGAGAGAGTGTTTGTGTATGTGTGTGAATAATTAATTGTGATCACATCTAAGAGGATTAATAAAAAATGAGTTAATTTTTAATATTTTATATATCATATCAGTTTAAGTGGTATTTTTATACTTAATTAATTTGTTAATCCTTTATAAATTTTTTGTTGCAACTTATTTCTAAGCTGATCAAGTCGCAAATTTTTAAAAATCTGTCATTAAAGAAACTAGGAAAAATTAGTTCCAATACACATAAAATTCATTGGCTTCTAATATTTATTCAGCTTTATTTTTGGCATAAATTTTAAATTAAAAATGGCATTTTGCTAAAAGAAGAATAAACAAATTTATTTAAATCCATTAATGAATATTGATAAACTGTATTACGAGAGCAATTCCTGGAATTATTATTTATTCTTAAGTTAAATAGAAATATTTTAAAGGATATAAAAGAAATACTTTCAGCTTAATTTTAGATCATTTTCTTCCAAATCATTCGTTACAAACTATTTATTTAATTTTTAAAGATGAAAGTTGTACCAGTTCACTGAAGAATTTGTTCTTAAATTTTTATATTCTTTCCTCGGAATGATCATAAATTAAACAGTTTCTAACACAGTAAATTTCGGAATAAAATAAAAATAGTTACTAGAATATTTGAATAATTCTAACGAAGAATCGGATTTATAGTCCAAAATATTTTTCTTTTATTTTAAATCGATTCTTCTCAGTTATTCAGCCTTGCATTTTTCACTCTAACAAATCTTTTTGAGAACACATAAGCTAAAAAATGCATTTCTTTGATTTAACGAAATTAAGTATTTCTCATATTTCCTTCTTGTTTATCCTTTTTCCATAATTAACTGCACTTTTGATATTATGAACTACATATAGCCTTTTTTCAAGATACGGAGCTTGATTTTGCATTCAATTACTTATTTTCTTCGTATATGCTTGTGAAAAATGATTAATGGAGATCTGAAATGCAGAAAAATTTGACATTATGCTTCAAAACTTCAAATGACTGTTTTTTTTTCCTTACAATTTAGAAAATCGCATACCCTGTATGTTTCCAAACTGAAAACAAACATGAATATAAAATATTTATTTAAATTAATACCCTAAGAATGGAATTTTAAGTAATTATGTACCGTTTTGTGTTTTATTAATTGCTTGTTTAGATTATAATGCTTAAATTTTTTGTGTGAATTTTTGGTTTAAAAAAGATGTATTAATTAAAATACTTTCATCGTTTTAAAAGATTGATTTGTCACTGAATACTCCAAATATGTAACATAGTACCTTGAAATATTATAATGATATATCAGATATACGTGGGTTTGAGTAAATCCTATAAGATATTTTAATGAATATTATCTAAAATGAAATCATGCATGTTTACATATAATTTCTTAGTTCTGAAATAAGCCTTTAACTATGCAATATTTAGTTTTTACTAAATCTAGATATTAATGAATATTTGGGGATGTTTGTGTGTGACAATATATATGAATCTTAGTGTTTTAGTTTTTTAAAAATTTATATACAAAAAATATATATTTCTGCTTGTTTAATACATTTATTTTATTACGCGATTTGAATTTCTAGTAATAATTTTGAGACTAAGTAATAACATATCTAGCCATATTTTTAAGTATCAATGCTTCAAGAAAAATATTGATGTGCTTAAAAATATCAAAGTTAAAGAGGGACATCCATTAAATTCCAGAGAGTTTTAATAAATTCTTAGGTTCAACATCAGTTATTCTTAGAATTTATTTTATCCCTGGTAAATTTGTTACTATCCAAAAATATGTTGATAATACGATGATGTAGAAACTAAGAATTACTTCTTTTATCTGTATATTTTTAACATAAACTGAACATGATTTTTTGCCTTAAGAAATACCTATCAAAACAATGTGCTACGTTAAAATGTAATTTTTTTATAAATATTTCTAATATGATTCTCAAACATGAATAACTAAATTTTGTGGATACAACTTATGACATCTTTTTAAGAAGTTAACTATGCAAAATTTTATGTATACTATTAGGAATCTTTTATGTTTATTTTCTTCCATTGTGTCTCTTTTGTTTAAATAATTATCATTCAGATATTGAAAAAAGATATTTTATTTATTAAACGTATTACATAAGTAAAATGTAGAGTTCACACATAACACATGCACCTCATATTAAATTTTATGGAAATTCGTATAATATGCATCTAGATTTTTTTACCCTTTGAAAGAAAAATAAATAATTTCATATCAAAAGCCTACCTTTATTAATTAACACTATTTTTGTAGCAAGGAAAATGATAATAAAGCATCACTGTTAAAATAAATAGTTTCCTTAGAATTATAATTAACAAAACGAGTCAAAAAATATTTATCATTACAAGGGCAAATTTGAAATTATTTATATTTTTAGTATATTCGACAAAAATCCAATATACGCAATGCAGGTATTTGTTATATCAACGCTGAAAACTCCTGAATGTGTTTACATGTTATCCTTCCTAAAATGGATATACTTCATCTAAGAGTCAAACCAGCACTTTATCGAAAAGATTACCATTACATTATACATTCCGCCACGAAAATTCCAAAGGTTTACCTATTATAAAACAATTTTCTATTTAAAAAATGCGCTTTCAAAATATATGACAGTTCCGAAAAAAATTCCCTCTTCAGATTATAAATCACGAAGTTTTTCAATAACTCTCGGTGTTTCTTTTCACTTTCGCTCGCAGGAAATCCAAGCAAGATGAAAAGCATAAAACAGAAAAAGAAAATTCTATTTTTGTGCGATCTTTTTGCCGTAGTCTTTTCTCTAAAAGATAATGTGTCACTCTTTTGTTAAAGACAGAGTGGTTTTGTGCCTCCCCTTACCACTCAGGTCAATAGAACTAGGAAGACAACGAAAAAAAATGTTCTAACATTCTTTAGAGTTAAAGCTTTGATGGAATGTTCCATAGAACACGCTTTCAGTTTGTCGTGTTAAACTTCGTAACTGAAATTGAGAAGAATGTCTTCACGAACAATCAGATTTTTCGCTTACTATCTGTTGATAGATTTTATCTGTTCTTCTCCTGAATACAAATTGATGTATAGAAGTTGGTTTTACTTTCCTGTGAGTGTTTTTATTACATATTTGTAACAATTTTAAGTATTTTATGAGAGATTTATTGTTTTGATAAAATATATGTAAAAGTTTATAATCTTACGGGTGAACATAAGGAATGAGTGACTTTAAAGGTTCCACTGATTAGAGAGGTCTTTTTGTCATCCAAATTTATTTATAATTTGTTTCTAATACATCGCGTGTAATTTGAATTTTCCTCTGGGTTTAATATAAAATTGTATAAATTTTGTAACTTTTTTTGTGTATACTCTTCAACATTAATTTTTATGTAATCCATATATATAAATTTTCTTTTCCTATTCGAAAAAATATGTATATCTAATATTCCTTGTATAACCCTGATCTACATTTTGAAAATGGAATTATTAGTTTTTAGGTACATTCCCCGTATAGGACGCACTTTGTTTTCATGGGGAAAAATTAAAACGTGCAAATAAAGTGCTGTTTTCTCGATAATGTAAAGTGGATAATAAACAATCTATATACCTGACATAAAAAGGTCATTTAAAAATGTAGTGTATCTAATAATCTAGTTGAGTTGGAAACTGATGTTTTATTTATCAATCAGAGTTATAGTGATTGTGGAAAGATGAAACAGAATTCTTTCTCGGTAATGTGCCAGAAGATATAACAAAAAACGAATCTGACAAACTTTTCCTGTTATCAAATAATGAAAATTTATAAGGCATGTTATTTAAATAAATAGAGCATATTTGTGTGTGTATATGCATACATCTACTTTTTATATTCATATTTTCATTATTTTTAAAGCTACCATTTTAATAAATGACATATAAACGCACAACCCTAAATTTAGTTCTTATTTTTTTTGTGTTACATGTATTCTTTATACGTCAGAATATGTTAAAATTGAAACATATCTTGTAATATTAATTTAAAAACGTCACCCTTTTCAACATATGTCGATTTAAATTCACTGACCTTAAGCTGCAAAAATTAGAAAAATTCCTAACAAAGTTAAATAAACAAAATCAATTTGGATTTTATTGCATTGAAGTAATTGTTGAAAATTCTCTTATTATAAGTTAACCTAGACTTATATACATGTTAACGCTAAATCATTAATTACACAAATGATGACACTAAATAATTTACGCAAGTGATAACACTATACTTATAGTTAAGTCAGAGATTTTACCCTGTTTTGTTAATGTTTATATTTTATTTTATAAGTAGTATTGAATCCCGATGATAATTGTGAATATTTCACTATCACATTTCACTATTATTTAAATAAATAGAAACAATTGCATATATATATATATGAAAATTCCTTTTAAAATAGTATGTATAGGATTCATTGCAATTAGTTTATCAGGATTTTATTAAAATTAACGATGTGTTCCAACAACTCTTGTTTGGAGTTCGGTTGTGTAATCCATTGCATCTACTTTCTGTAAGTCTTAAGCTAAATATGTTCTTAAATATGTATATCATTCTTTTCCAAAACCGCTATTATAACTCTGATTTTCTTTCATGTTAAATATAAAATAACTTAGATCTTATTTTTGTTTTAGTCATGTTTAAGTCATGATGTCAGCATCAAAGTAAGATATATTTTTATCACATTAGATCCACACACATAGAGTCAAAATATTAATCTTAAAGAAGATTTAATGAATTGATAGCGTATAAATATTCATAAAATGTTGTCATGAGAAACAAAGAGATGATGTTTCCAGATTTAATGATTATTATACATTCTTTTTTATTTCTAAGTTGTTGTTTTTTTGCATTTTTTAACCTTTTCGCTCTCCGCTGTGTTCATTTAATTTCTAGCTTTAATGTGTCTGAAGTAATTTCGATTTATCCATCATTCTACAGGTTATCTAAAATTTGTATGCATGAAATTCAAATCTAGCACCGGAAGCTTCAGTTTAACAAATTGTTTCATAGCGTCCAATTGTGAAACAACACGAGGGCTATTGGCGACAGATCTCGTAATTTTGAACCATGATCAAGTGACGGAAATGACACCTGAAATAGTAACTTCCTCTTGAAACTTCCAAACCACTCAGACAAGAGGACTTTGAGGCAAACAGATTTAGTGTGTATCAGCCCTTTTAGAATGGGTTTTCTCCGGATTAAATTCTTGGGGATTGATGTTTAGAACCTACTCATGAATATATAATAAATATGTATGCTATTCTTTCATAATTTATTTGATAAAATAACTTTTTAAATTTTTTTTTCATTTTTAATGAATAAAACAAATGATTGGTTAAACAAATATAAACTAAGTACAAATAACCAAGCAAAAAATTAAAATAATCATTGCTTAAGCTAAAAAGCAGAAAATTAATACTGATCATGCAAATATCCTAATGTATAAAATCAAACATGTTTCAATGTTTTTTTTAGTTTTATAAAACAATTTTAAGAACACATTTTTTTATTTAAATTTTCGTAATATAGACATTATTTTTTTACGAATGAATCTGGTTACAATGGCAATGTTAAGTGAATTGATCGGTAAAGAAAAAGCTTCGTCGGAAGTTTTGGAGCATTATAAAATCATAAAAATTATCTTTCTAATAAGGCACAGTTTGCTTTAAAACCTTCTTTTTACTAGATAAATTTCTCTATCACAATTTAAAGTTCCCTATCCCCACTCTTTTAGTTTTATTAAAATGTGTAGCATTTGGATCCATTCTCTCTCAAATGTTTTCCTACATAGTACTAAGAAAAACTACACAGTTCTAAGGGAAACACACCAGCTACTCATGTGCGGTGTGCTTCTCTGATGCTCTGCTTCGGTTTTTTTCTCTCATAATTCTGTTGTGCTCAGAAAATTAAATTTACAATTTTTAGCTCATCATCACATAATCTACTAATTCAGCAATGTCTTCCACTTCAACATGTAAATGAAATGCTTTAACAAGCCCCTCAGTTTATTTGAATTCAGCAGTGTATTCAAGTTGTCAAATAATTTGATATTGTTTTCGTAGCTTTGTATGTATTTTTATGCTTTACATGTACTTATCTGTCCCTTGTATCTGGTTTTCAAACTAAATTGCCAATGATTTCCTCATATTATGAATAAGAGATTTTTGCTGCTTAGCATCTTACTACCTCAAGATGTCATATTTTAAAACGCGTTTTTATCGAAATATGTTTTTATGAAATATGTCGAAATATGTATAAAATGCTCAAACGGGAACAGCGATTGCTAAAAAAGATTTAAATAATTAACTGAAATGTTTTATGTAAGTTCTGGATAGTTGTTGAAGTGTTTTAACCTTCAGATTTATTAATCACTGTTTTATAACAAAATTTACAATCCATTATGTGAATATAACCACTGTTTTTTTAAGCAATTTCATACAATAAGTAAGATAAGTAAGATGTTGTAGGTTTTGTAAAAAATTAAAATATCTCTTATCCTGAAGGTCATTCAAAAATGAATAACATAGCAAGACATTAGAATTGAAAAATTGAAAATTTGTTCCTAAACTTTTGCTACAAAGTGTGGGCTGTGTTTATGTAATTTTTCTAAATTTTTTACCATTTTTTTCCAATTTAGTAATAATAATTTATTTTTCACTTCTTAATTTTAGCGTATTTTTCTTAAAATTTTCTAAACAAATCTGAAAACCACAAAAAAATCCCCATACATCATTTAAAAAAAAAAGTTGTCGCAAGTAGTCGGATACCTTAACATCTTTAAATATTGTCAATGATTTTTCCCTCCTCCTTTAACTCTAATTTTATCCTTTAAAATTGTTGAAATTGTCAAATTGTCAGCTTCAATAGCGTACTTTTTTAATAATCGTGTTGTAGTCTTGCATGCGTTTCATTAACTCATTTAAATTTCCTTTCATTTCTAAACAATTATTCCTGATAATACCATATATTTTTCCCTTTTCGACGATATCTATACTATTTTGCCGTTATAAATA
This sequence comes from Trichonephila clavata, assembly GCA_019973975.1. Lineage (NCBI taxonomy): Eukaryota > Metazoa > Arthropoda > Arachnida > Araneae > Nephilidae > Trichonephila > Trichonephila clavata. The sequence goes on from BMAO01023497.1 coordinate 40,299, forward strand.
TGTAAAAATTAACAAGGTTACTCAGTGACTGCTTTCGGGAAGAAACTGACAGAAAAAAAGGCATGACAAGTTTAATATGCGTTAAATGTACGTGTCGCCGCTTGCCATTGACCAACACTCAAGCTGAGAAAGCGGATTCCCCGAAACTCGAATGGTCGTAAGTGTGAGAAGTCGTTAAACAGGTCATAAAGTGAGAAGTACCCGTATGTGAATATAAAACCGGGATTTCCTTGGATTATATCCTTAAAAAATATATCAAAGCTTATCGTATTTTTGCATTGCGTAAATAAAATTATACTGTGGAGTGTGATTAGAGAAATTGTACACTTATATTAATCACTCAAAAATACATTCCTATTATATCAGCATTTGTTCTATAGCATCGAAAGGAAATGATGTTCCGCCGGAACGTTATCTAAAAGAATAAAAAATTCATTTATTATTGTAATTGTATTGATATATGTAAGTACTTATTCATCTTATAAAAACAATAACATAATATTCATAACATAACTTTTGAATGTACCTTTATTAATGTAGAAAGACATTTCAAACAGCAAACATAGCAATGGACAGCACAACACGAAATACGGGCTGCGGCAGACTACATTCTGAAGACAAGAGACAGGCTGAATTTTTCAGAAAGTGTCGGGGTTTTATATGAAGTGGCAACAAGAAGCCTTGCAATTTGTGTGATTTCTATGGATGGAGTCTCTGATTGGTGGAAAGTTATCGCACGAGAATATCATGTAAATTTATTTTAAATAAGCTGAGGTTTTAATTTGCAAGAGATACTGTTACGATTATCCCTTTATGCGGGTAAGCTGGTTAATTATTTACGCTCGAGTCCTGAAGGCCAGGACAATTATATATTAAATCTGCTTTAAGATGAAATTAAAAGGAATTATTAGATATACTATATACACTGGATAACGAAAAAACGAAGAGCCAAGAACGAATCGTCCGACAGAGACAAAATTGCTGGGTAGAAAGATTATGTACAGAATAGAAAATGATTAAAATTTCAGAAAAATTAATGATGTATTTCAGAGTTACATAGTTACAAATTAACGTATCCAATAAGGTGTTGATACAACTATAGCCTGGATACGAGATGCAACAGGACGTCCTATAGAGTGATTAAGTACCCTGATGATCTTCTGCGGTATTTCTTGCCAAATTTGCTCCAATTGTCAAGCCAAGTCATCAACAATCCGTGATAGATGCAATGACATTTCTATAATATCCTAGACATGCTCGATTGGAGAGAGATCTGGCTGGCCAAGGAAGTGTTTGACAAGTTGTAAGACAGTTCATAGAAAGACGTACCGTATGTAGTCTGGCATTATCTTGGTGAAAAAACAAGACCAGGGCACTTCAAAAGGAAAGGTAGAGAAACAGTTTTCAGAAGGACGTCGAAGTACCGATGTGCTGAAAGTGTGCCTCTAATGACTGTCAAAGGAGCCCGGCTGTCAAAAGAAATGATATCCCAGACAATAACGCATGTGTGGCGTGCAATAGCAAAAGATGATTAGCACGCTGCTTTGGGTTTCTCCAGGCACATCTTCGATGATCGTCAGGACACATTCGGAAGTGGGATTCGTTTCTTAACACAATACGTCCACAATAACCATGATTACAACTTGTTTGAGCCATTCACCACTGTAATTTGACTCGAATGTGTGCAGGCGTGAGTGGCAAGTGGCGTAGCGTTCGTTACAAGCACAAATTTTGCTCTATCAGCCGGTCATAATGGACACTCGTGTGCAGGCTGCAAGTCTGGTGGTTAACGACGAATCTGGCTCTGTGACATCTGATATAACAATCAATATGTTCTCCTGATCTGCTATGACATTATGTCGACCACTGCCATCACGACACTGAAATCTGTCACTGTCCACCCATTCTTGTCAGCATCTTCTAATGGCCTCATCGCTTCTACCCATATGACAAGTGATTCTCTGATTTGCTCAACCTGGTCCTTTCAATCCAATGATACAACCTCTTTCAAACTCTGACAGTTTCTCGTAATAATCTCGTATCCTGTAGTGAGGCATTTTTTCAGTCATTGAAAGGTATCCTAAATCGCGATGCAACAGATTTTTTGACCATCAGATTGAGAATAGCTTCTGATAGACACCTGCTGAGTGCGCAGTTCCGGTGAGCTGTAGCTCCCGCTATTCATTCATTGGACACCAAATTTTTATCATTTGCATGTTCGGCATAAATGTCTTTGGATACGAAATTTCATTAGAATCGGACAACTCCTTTTTGGTGCGTCGTTTGTTTTTTTCTTTTGCTATAGATTGTATATATATATATATATATATATATATATATATATATATATATATATATATATAAATATATATATATATAAATATATATATATATATATATATAAATATATATATATATATATAATATATATATATATATATATATATATATATATATATATATGCAACATGATAGAATACCCATCGGAGTGTTCATTTGGCTAATGGCTAATACATTTTATAAGATTTAGTGTTGTTGTTTTTTTTTCATTATTTGAACGGTCTTTTTAAAACTTTATTCCATAGAGAGAGAGATAAAGCATACAAAATTGATTAAAACATTCTATTCTAAAAGTTAAAATAAGAAAATTTTAGAATCAATATTTTCTTAAAAAGTAAACAAAATGTATCATATTACCTACTTTCGATATTGCTGAAATTTACCTATTAAATACGAGCTTATTATTGTTTCCTAATTAATTTTTAATTTAAAAATTGAGAAGAAAGACTGAATTGTAATATTTTAAATTATAAAATTCGTTTATAATTGGGTGTATTTAGAAAAACATTATATGTTTGCTGTTATTTGTAGTTCCTATGTACTTTTGAACAGCAAGAGAATAGTATTTTGAAATAATAAACATAATATTAGAAAGACAGACACTTGTAGTTTATTTCATCGATATATATCATTTTTTATGTAAAATTAATGTTTACTTCAATTAGTTTTACTAATTAATGTTGTAAATTCATTATTTTGAAACCGAAATATGCGCTTTTTTATTTGTAATGAATATAGTGGCTCTAAAGGAAATAGGAGCAAGAAAATTGCAAATATTTTAATGATTACCCTAAAAAATATTAAAGTCTATTTATTTGAATCTAGAATATTTTGTACGAGAAAACTTGACTTGTATACTAAATTAGATTGTTATGTATTACTAATGAAACCCTTTTTTTAAATTTTGCTTTTTTCTTCTTCTTTATTTGTATAACAATTAATTAATTGGAACTATGCATATTTCTAACCTCAAGTTTGAATTTTTATACAAAAACGACTATATTGTTAATTTTTTGCACGAGAGAATAAAATGATTTATTGTGAAATCACATTAGATGCTGTACACACATAAAAGCATTAAAATTCGCTATTTTTAATTTTTATTTAGCATGCCTAAAGGAAAAATGATATTCGTATACATGATTTTTAAAATTTTATTGAAGAAAAATATTTAGGATCAAACAACTGCTTCCATAAATGATTAATGTATACTTGTGTGAAATATTCCCTTATTTTTTTTACTAATTAGAAGGAAAGAATACTATTTGATAGCCCTCAACTTCAAAAGCCCATAAACTTCACTCACTTGTCGATAAAACACGCCTAGCTGTCGGCTATTTCATTAAACATCTGATAAAAGAGAAATAGTTTTTCCCGTTAAGAAGACAGACGCCACAGCTTTAAGACCAAAAGTCACAGTCTTTCCCAAAACAAAAAAAAAGACGAATTT
>BMAO01023498.1:0-20204 GCA_019973975.1 Trichonephila clavata
GTTAAAACATTTTGAAGTCTTCTCGCTTTAAATATTAAAAATACCACAATTATACTTCATCAGAATTTTACATTCTTTTTCATTATTTAACATTAATTTTAAAAGCCAATTCTTTGAGGCTTAATATTACAGTTGATTTTGCAAAGTGTTGCAGTTCATAGACTGCGACCCTTTGGCAAAATTGTTTCCAAACATGGTTTCTACAATTTAAACTGCTGCTGACAAAATAGGCTCTTCGCCAATAGTGTGAGGTTTTTTGCATTTGGCTACTTCGTATGTACTTTGTAAGAAATTAAAGCTTTTTCATTTACTGACAACGTTTTTCCTTAAAATGCTTTTTGTTTTCTACATGATTTTAATTTTAAATCAAAGAACTCTCTGAGACTTGTTAATGTACTCACCCTGAAGCGCTTCCAAAGGTTTTTTAAGTTTATTAGGATTCACACCGTCTACTACCAACATATACACAGGGTTTTTCTTCTCCATTTACTTTAGTAGTTGATAAATCGAAAATTTAGATGTTTTTGAGAATATTTCCTTGATTTAACTTTCGGAGATATGCGATCTGTGCACTTGTTGATGCTTTCATTATCGTCGAAAGTTCGCTTACGATTTAAAAATTTATTCATGTTTTTGTTAATGTACCGCAGTAAATACTTAATACCGTGAAATATAACTAAAGCGCAAATTATAAAACGTACATTCAAGGTAGATTCGGTAGCTGTAAAAATATCGACTCATCTAAGACTAAGTGGAATTGTACGAGGTACACAATTTTTACATGTTTTGCGCTGACGTCCAATAAGTTGCCCAAACTCACACAGAAGTTCGTGAGAACGCTAGATGTGACGGATATGATACAAAGCAACATAGACTATAGACTATTTTTCTAATGACATTTCTACTTTTAGAATTGGATGATCGAGGAAATATATCTTTAATTAAATATCATTTTGCAATCTGCTCCAATTTAAAAATTAGCGAAAGGAAAAAAATAACAGTATAATTATCCTATTACTTAAAAGTAAGTTGCTTAGAATATATATTATTTAAATGTAACATAAACAAAATGTAATACTTAACTTGTGAATTTGCACCGTTTATTATTAAGATCGTATTGTAAACTTAACGCGAAGTGCATTATTATTGCATTCAATACATTATTATTGCATAAGGGGGGGGCGCAAAAAAAATTATGATTGAAAATTGGGTCGCCAATAGTGAAAGTTATAGAAGCACTGATGTAATGAAAATAGATGAGAGATGAACAAATAACGTTTCGCAAGCAGAAATGAAATATACAGTTTAAACCAGAGTTTGAGGAGCTTTTTTTTAAAAATAAAATCAATATAGCAGTTTCGTTTATTTTATTAATATCCCAGAAATTTTAAAATACGGTGAAAATCATTTAACACGAAATTGATTGGATTGAAATATTGTTTCATGTTAAAAACGTTTCGTGTTAAAGGATATTACAATATATATATTCAACATTTAAGTTTTTTGGTTGTACATTTTATTCCCATAATATGCATATATGCATGCATTTAATGAAAACTGTTCAAATGTTTACAAATGCTCTTTTTTTAAAATTATTGTTGATAAAGTAGAATTATCAATGCCAAAATCTTTACAGATTTCCGTTTTGGATCAACAGCATTATATATAAGAAGTTTCACCTTCATTTTAAAATAAATAACAGTTTGTTTTCCACTTGAAATTTTATCACTATGCTCAATGAGAAATTTAGTGAAACGGTGACACCAGAGCGAGATGTAACAATAGATGAGAGTCGTATGCTCTTCAAAGGACGACTAGGATGGAAACAATTTATTCCACTCAAAAGAGCTAGATTTGGAGTAAAATGTTTTATGTTGTGTGAATCTATTTCTGGTTATGTCTGGTAAATAATAATATATACAGGTAAAGACACTATTCTGAAACCTGAGTATTCTAAACTCTGCTTTTCATCACAAATTGTCCTGACAATGATGGAGCCTTTGCTTCATAAAGGATACTGTCTTATAACAGACAATTATTCTTCTTCTCCGGAATTAGCAGAGAAACTTGTTTCATGTCGAACGGACACATACGGCACACTAAACCTCAAGAGAAAAGAAGTCCCAAAGGAATGCAGAAAAAAAAATTGAAAAAAGGAGAGATTATAGCTTTTCAGAGAGGAAAAGTTACTGTGGTGAAGTGTATGGATAAGAAAAAAGTTTCACTACTTTCCACAATTCACAATACTGAAATGCAACAAATGCAAGTCCGCTCTGAAATGAAAGCAAAACCGAAAATTGTCATGGACTATAATAGTACTATGGTAGGAGTAGACCGCATGGACCAAAATTTGAAAAGTTTTGAAATTATAAAGAAAAGGGGTAAACAATTTTAAAGAAAGATTTTTTCCATATTTTCGACATTGCTGTATGGAACTCATATGTTGTCTACCGTAAAAACGGAGGAAAAAACACGCAACTAGAATTTAGACTTGATCTCATTGACCGTATAATTGAAAAATATCATTCGGGACTAAATTTCCACCGTAGACCACAAGGTTCGGAGCCTAATCCTCTGAGATTGACAGAGAGACACTTTTTGGAAATAATTGCTGCCACAGATAAAAAACTGAGACCTATCTGCAAGACAATGCGCAGTGTGCTGCTTGAAAAGAAATGAGAATGGAAAGAGAATCCGAAAAGAAACACGTTATTTCTGCCCTGATTGTGATGTAGGACTTTGCATTACACCATGCTTCAAATTGTACCATACACAAAAAGACTTCTGAACTGTTTGGAAAATTGTAAACTTCAAAATTCACAGTAAGTATGAGAGAAATTTTTGCAGAACTTGTAAGCCATTCTTTACTGCATGCAGAATGTACTTGATAAAACCAAACATTTAGGGGGTGTTGTGTCCAAAATTGTAAAATAAAAAATGTTGTAAAAGCATTAAAAGTGAAAAAAAATTTTAAAAATTCTTAATATTCTTATTCTATTAAGTATGATACTTAATTATATGCAATAAAAGAATATGCCTTTTTTGGAAGCATTTCTGGTAAAATAATTACCGCTTAAAGGATTAAGTACCTCTTACAAAATATCAAGATTTTTTTTTGTCTCGGGTCTGAGGAGGATATAGCCTTTAATAATAAATTTACTGACCAACAATTTTTTTCTTTTATATTTGTCCCTCTCCCCTCATGAGATTGTTTGACCATCGCTTAATTCATTCTAATTTAGAAAATGTGTTCCTCGAACATTCAATATATCAAACATTATTTTAAGATTTCTTTCATCTGAAAATGTCATTTGTATTTCGGTACTTACACATCTTACAAATACATATAATTTATATAACTTTTGGTAAGTTTAACTTATTTCTGAAAACTGACTTAATAAGTTGGCAAGCTTTCTAAATAATGATGTAAACCTTATATATATATATATATTATATATATTATATATATATATATATATAATATATATTTATATATAATACATAAGCTAATTTTAGTAAAGAGCCAAAAAATCATCCTGCTTGATATTCCCTTTTTTAATTTAAAAAAAAATATGCATTTTTCTAGCATTTTTATCATGATTTTGCCCTCCATAATTGAATAAAAAAGTTAGTGTGAAACAAATTATACATTTTGTAGAAGGTTGCTAAACATTTGGATTCATAAATATATATCTTTTTTGAAATATTATTTTTCTTACTATAAATTTTGAATTAATGATATAAAGAGAAAGAAATACACATATCGTACAATTTATTTTGATTTGCAACAAATGGTTTATTTTCTAATTTTTATCTTTAACCTCCCATGAAATAAAAATAATCAATTATTGAACTGTTATTATACCATGTGAAAATCCATGCTATGAACTAAATAATAAATTATTTTCTACCTTTTTCTTCAAAAGAAGATAAAGCAATGACAATTATCTTCGAAAATCAATCATCCTCTAAGTTACTTTTAATATTTTTAACAAAATAACAATAAAGACTATTATAATGATTTAATTCTTTAAAAATTATTCAAGATAAAAATAAACCTTTTCCTTAAGGAATTGATTTATAATACCTTCAAAAGTTTACCAAATTAGAAATCATAAAAATAATACTTTGAATAAAATGTGATTTATTTGAGCATAGTTTTATTTCAACTCATTAAAATGTTATCTTATAAAAAGACAAAGCATTCTTATAAAATAAAACATTTAAATTGGATTTAATTAAGATTTTATGAAGGTATTCAGAATTTATGTTTGTTTTTAAATATTATCTTAATATAATATTCATTTTTTTAAAAGACTATTCCACACTATGTTGCCAGGTTATACTTTTTTTTAAAATTAAGTTTATTCAGTAATATATATAATATATATATATATATAATACTTTATATTTTTTTTGTTCCAGAAGCTTAAAAATCTCGTATGAACTAATTCAAATTCACATATTCTTCATCTTTTCCTTAGAAGAAATGTATTGATATATCTGTTACCATCTAAGTATTTCTAAAGCCATAATATTAAAATACTGCTTAAACAAAAAACAAACAAAAATCTGCACTTACATTGACGATCATACGGTTTTCACTAACCTCCTCAATATTTATTTAAAGTTTTTTTATTTCAACCAATCTCCACCGAGGCAAAGCGTGATTTATGCAGATGGAAATTATATAAGTTAGGGTTTCGCGAGTTAAAAGGTAGTAAAGTGAAGAGTTAGATTTTTGAAGTCAATGAATTGAAGCATCTGTAATCAACACGCAGTTGTTGACAGTATTAGTTATATGACGCGACGTGCTACACCGGAGAGCAGTAGATAGAAATTAGAAAAGATTCCTATTACCTTGGGATCCTGTCTACTATCCGATCCTGCAGTTATAACTCTCACCACGACGACTGCCGAAGCTACAAGGTTAAGGTTAGTGATTTAGAAATTTGTGAATACTGTACGTGTGTTAGCTGTAATTGTACGCGTTGATCTTCGTGGATTCAGTCCCGATTCCGTAGTTCCGCTTGTAGTAGCTCCTTCTCATACTCCACTGTGTTTTTTTCTTAATTTGAATCGTGTTTTTGTAACTTCCTTGATTAATAGTATCAATAAATATAGTGATTTGTAACTATGTCTCTTGAATTCTCTAATCCGACTACACATCCAGAAACAGTTAACGGTAGACGGGAGATATAATCTTAGGGAGGTTATATTCACGACACCATGTCAAAGAAAAAGTTGCTATTCTATACACACTGTATAGTATTTTTGAAAGTCTCTGAAAAATAATTTTAAGATTTTGGAATCGTAATTTTAAGCTCTACAAGTTGAAAAGTACCTTTCCAAGTAGAGTTCCCTCTTCAAGGGATATGCAAAGAAATGTCTGCATTTCAAAACAAGTGTAGATGTGTAAAGAAAATATTTAGTTTTTATTTTAAGCTTTAGTATAGTTGTCAGCAGGGCTCAAAATCTAAATTTCATGCTGCGAGTAGAATAACTGTGAAAGAATTCCCAAGTAGCAAGATGAATATGAAAGATGTACCCTATAATAAAATAAGTATAGGAAGAGATAGAGAGAATAATAAAAGTATACATGAAATAGATTTTTTTATCAAGAACTAAGGAAAGAATATTTGTTACAATTCTATAGATTTTAATCACTATGCAAACACCTTGGAATAAGTGTGTGTAATTACATTTTTATAAACATATTTTCATATGTAATGAATTTAACGAGATCTAAAAATATTAAAAAGAGAGAAAAACGTTCACGCTTTATGGAAACGATTTTGTAATTCATTTTCTCGTTTGCATTTTGGGATAAGACTTTGGTAACTTCAGAATAATCCTCTACTAATGTTTTCTTTTGATTAGAATCTAAAATAAAGGATTTACTTTAACAATAACTCCTACAATTAATAGATGACTCGAAAGCTAAGTAACTGCTTTTTCAGAGGAGAAATATTCGTATCAACAAATTATAAAGCCTTGTAAAAATCTTTGTTATTGCATTTCAGTAAAATGTATTTATAATTCATTAAATTTGAAAGGGAAAGAAACATCTAGCTGCAACTTACACTGAAAACATGTCCACGAAGCTTCATCCTAAGACTGTTCAAATTAAGATAACTATTAAGAAAGTGATCCTGAAGGAAATCCACCTATTCAGAGATGCATTGCATCGAAACTAGGAATGTCTGGCACAACTACTGATGATAGCATGTTTGATACAATTCGAAATATATATGCGTCTACGCTTGTTTTCAAGTAGTAAAGAATAGTTATTAATTTTATTCCTAATTTTAACTTTCATATTGTATGTACTAATAAACTAAATTTTCTCCCTATACACTATTTTTAAATTTTTTTGTAATAATTTCTTTTGTTTTATAAATCTGTAACACGGATTTTATTACGTTTTTAAACGGTTTCTCTTGGAAAAATATTTAGTTCGTTTGTTTTTTAATTTTACACGATTTTTTAAAGGTGTGAAAAGTATCCTCAAATTTACCATATGTCGCATTTTCTTACTCGATTTATTTTTGCACGGTTTTAAGGAATGCTTCCACCGTGGGAAGGAACGTATATACCGCAGTGCCCATTTAAGCTATTTTCGGGCCCTGGTTGCAGAATTATAAGTAATACTGAATAAGATTGTTCAAAAATATATTTGTATAAATATATTATTAATTTATTACTCTAAGAATACAGGATTATTTTAACTTGATATAATAGAGTAATGGAAGTACATGTAAACAAAAATTTGGCTTAAATGCCAAGCATACGTATTAAATAAAAGTTCTGAAATATCCAACTTTCAACCTCTTAAAATTTTAATTCGAAGTTAACCTAAGAATTTCCTATTTTTTAATGAATCTGTTATTAAAAGAAAATTAATACTTTATTGTGTCATTTGAATGGCATTTACTAAGATTTTGAATAGGTTTCCAAATTAAAGCAAAAAGTATGAAGAGAGAAAACAACTGTTTGAATTTTTAAGAAAAGCCACATATATTTCGGAGTATGGATATTATATTTTGAATTTGTCACTGCAGTTTTAAAAAGTGGTTATTAAATTTTTAAATGTATTTGGAGAAAGAAAAAAAGTAAAACTTTAGAAATATATGAATAAAATCTACAGTTCATACTTAAAAGGAAAAAGTTAATATCCGAAATACATTCCTTTATGAATTGATTGTTAAAATAAAATTGATTATAAATATTCTATATGACTCAGTTTACTTTTATTCTGAAAAGAAAATGATTGCGTATCAGGGAAGAAAAATCCTAACATTCACAAACACTATTATTGTTTTGTTTTGTTTTGAAGCTCAAATGACAACTTGTAACACCGTCTATTTTTACAGCTACCTTTCGTTTACGAATAAGCAATAACTAGATGGTGTCTCTTGTTCTCTTGGAGGGAAATTCATTTCTTACGAAATGGTAGTTCGAGTAAGACTGCGTGTGCCCTTTTGGTGGGAAATTACCTTTTTCGCCTTGCACCCGGAACGCTAACCACTAAATATTCTAATGCCTTAACACTTCTACTTATCAACCTGTTTAATCCGGTGGGAATGCTTTTTCTCCTTGGGTTTAATCTGTTATTAATAATCGTACTATCCACAATAAATTAATTTCTTGCATAACTGTTTAAAAATTGATACGAGCTTGACAGGTTTTCTTAAATCCTCTCACCCCCTTTTTCTCTGTTATCAGGTCTGGGGACCTTTCTATTCTTTTTTCCTTTTAACTTATTTTTAAAAAAAGTCTTGCTAGGTCTTCCTAGGCTAGTTTATGACTTTTTGAGAGTGAATAAATTCATAGATCTCGTCTAGCAGAAGCTTGACAAGGAGATAAGTAACACCAACAACAAAAAATAGTCTGGCTCTTTTAAATTAGCATCTTGCCTACTACTAAGTGTCAACTCACAACCCCCTCCCTTTTCCACAACTCTTCTGAGGCTCCCAGCCCTTTTCTCTCCTTTAATACGTCACATTCCTTTCCGAGTATTACTTTTTTTGCTGTGGGGTGCAAATAAAATGGAAGAGAGAGGGTTTATGATTTGCCCTTAAGGAGAAACTTCCCATTTCGCCCTCAATTTTTCTCCTGCCAAACCTAATTGTCATACTTAGATAGGGTGAACTTCCTTTGTTTGCCTGGAGTTCGTTACTGTTTCTCTCTTTCTTCTGTGTCCTCTTAGTCACTGTTTTATCAGAGAGCAGCATCTCAGCTCTCATCCAAGTCGAACCTTTCCAGCAACACCACGTCCAGAAGATACTTTAAACCCCCCACCCGGATCTCCTCACAATATTCAATCGCCTGCATACCACCCCGCAGACTGTGCAAATCCACCTAATGTCGTCTCCGTCATCACAGACTTTCCTGATATGGGATTGAGGAATGTGTTCACTGTTCAGATGCCCACAGATAAACAACCATCAACCAAAAATACAACAGAAAAAACTATGGATCTGTATTCTTTCTCATCTTGCATTTTCCTTGTTTTTTGTATTCCCTTGTGAGTAAGGTTACTATATTTCTTTTTACATGAAATTTCTTATTTGTGAGTTGGCGTCTGTGTGTGTTTAAGTATTTGCGTTGTTGTATTTGCTATTAATCACTTCCCAGCACCTTGTTATAGGTAATTTCTGTAAAGTACTTTCCCTTCCTATAGTTTATATTCATCCCCCTATTCTCAAAATTTTGGAGAGTGTTCCTCCTTCGCGACCATTTTGTATATGGATTTCGTTTAGCCTATCTATAAATTATTTTCTCGGAGGGTTGGTTTGCAGCTCGAAACCCTTTGGGGGCTGTTACTGTATTCTGAAATAAGAATTTTAAGTGTTTGTGCCCTCTGTTGTAAGGTGAAACTTAACGATCATAAAATATTTGTCTGTATATAGCATAGACTATATTAGTTTACTTAAAATAATATCAACCTTGTAGGAACACAAACTGTTGAACGATGCACAAAAAAAAAATAATAAAATACTTTGATAACGACGAAATAAATTTCTCGAACATTTCTTGGACTAATAAAGGATCAAAGAGTCTAGAATACACATTACTACCTTCGATTTCCTTTCTAAGCTAAAATGATATTTATATAAAACCAGCAATCAAGAGAAATAAACATGCCTATACATATATTTTGTGTCATCGAGAAAGTTCAAAGTTTTCACATCAAATATATGAAATCAAAGGCTGATATTTACTCTTATAAAAGTACTAATAGGACACGGAAATGTATTCAGAATCTTTGAAGTTATCAAAACCGAAAATGATGAGTCATAACTACATCGTTAGTACAACGAAGAGTTTAATATATATGAAATTTGATCCCCTGGAATATTAAATCTACTGTAAACGAATCAACCCAAGAATTCCATAATGTTCTAATAAAGCTAATGGGATGAGTTATATATATATATATATATATATATATATATATATATATACATAGTAACATAAAATGAAAGAAATACATGGCATAATAAAATGATAATACAAAATAATATCACTAACAAAGCCAGATTATCATATATATATATATATATATATATGATAATATTAACTGAAACAAAGATGATTCAATAACTCTTTTGGATGTTTGTAATGAAGGAATGCTATATCAAATAAATTCGGAGTATTTAGAACTGAAAGCAGATATTACTGATAAAAAAACTTATAATATAGGTTTTTAAATTTTTTTTGATAAGCATTGTGTCCTTCACAAATTATAAATTAAAGTGTAAGCTCCATAGTCAGTTATGTAGTTTTCTATAGACAAATAAACAGCATTTTTAACTCGTAATTTTATTTATTCTGCATTTACTTCTGTATAGATTTAACAATTTTTAACTATAGACAGGAACACTAAAGTACCTAAAGTAGTCAAACTGTTAGTTTCAAGTTTATTATATTGAAGATATTTTTTGAGATGGGAATGTTGCAGGCTTATTATGTCAGTACGAACATGTTAGTCCCTGCTTTTAGATTTTTTTAGACAGTTTAATAATGGAAAATACGAATTTCAGTTACTCTGGAATCGACATAATAATTAACAAAAGTGTGATGATGAGAACAAATGGTTCTCAAATTATTTTAGTTTCTTATTGAAACGATAAACTTGAAAAATAGGATATACTGTTGTAAATGCCACCTGATCGGCAAAGGCCAGATCGGGTTGGATCATTTCCACCCCAATTTTCTTGGAGAACAACCTGGAGATGGCCAGGGGCCTCTCACCTCTCTTCCCTTTCCTCCAACCTCACGAGACTACTTACGGATAGACAGATATTTACATTACTCCAATAAAATATTAAATAATAAAAGGACCTTTTAAATGGAAAATGTAAGCTTCATTAGATTGTTAAATGGTTTTATATTGAAGATATATCATTAGTTATGTTCAGCTTATGTTGGATATTTAACATATTTTTGGTTTATGTTCAATTTCGTTCCCTTTTGAGAAAATAATGTTTGATTCACAAGATTATAAAATTATGATTCCTACACAGAAAAATTAATCTATTCGTGGAAAATTACGTAATTACTTAAACCAGAATTATATATAATTCTTATGAAATTGGATAAGTTTAGATATATTATTAAAAAAGTGTTAAACAATTAAAATGTAAAAATTAATTTTTTTCATTCTCAAAATGAAAATTATTTTAAAAGAGTTAAACAAAATGTTTAAAATTAATGTTTAAAACTAAATGTTTTTAACAAATATTTTTTTTAACATTTGAAAATGTTTACTTCGGTGAAATATCAAAATTTATTATCTTACAATCAGTACAAAATCAAGTAAGAATTTAAATACCAAAATAACAAGAGAATTAAAGCAGATATAAATTGAAAAAAAAAAATATTTCCTTTAACTTGAGATTTCGTCTATTGTATTTGTTGGTATATTCACCTGTGTATTAAAATATGACAAAAATACTTTATTCATATCTTAAAACTTAATGAGTTATACTTTTATTACATTAAAATCTCAATTTTTCTTAACTAATAAGATATTTTTCTTCAAATGTATGAATGATCACCTTAAAATTAGCTTCTCTTTACAACGTAGTAATGTATCTCATGGCCTATGGAGACATAACAATTAGGTTTGGTACGGATTTCAAAATTTTTCTTTTTGATTTTTCTCAGAATATAGTGCTATGATTGTTTGCATTGTATCTTTGATAACATTATTTGATTAAATTACGTAAAAGCATACTAAAACAAACTACATGAAAATATACTAACATAAACTACATGAAATTATATTTAATTTTTATATAAATAATAATATAAATATAGTGTTAATGATTTTTTTAACTCTTTTGATACCTTTTTCTACGTTGTTGTAAATACAAAAAAAAAAAAAAAATCAGATACACTTTAAAAAAATATTGCAGTTCTTGTAATCATGTATAAATAAACCAAAAGAATTCTTGAGCATTGATTAAGAATGCATAAAATTTTAAAAATTTCGAATTTCCCAACGGATTTGCTTGGAATAATTTCAGATGATTATATTACTTGTCATTTATTTTATTAAAAAACTGACAAATTGATTTCAATCAACCTGTTCAGTTCGTAATTGTAACTATATTTAGTCGCGATGTCCATCCACCGACTAAGCATCTCCTCCAGTGTTTCGATGTAACCCTCCGCTAGCAGTTGTTGTTCTAGCTTCCATATTGGAACAGCGTGTGGATAGCACCGTCTCGAAATAAACCTAACTACAGCCCAATAGTTGCATCTTTCTTGAAAAAACTCGATCCAGCGTATTCTAACACTTTTTTAACACAACACATCCCTTGTAATACTAATACTACAGCAACAGGCATCATTAAAAGATTAAATTTTATCGACCACTTCAATTAGCACACATATCCATAAATAAATAATTTTATGACAACCAAAATTCTACGTGCACTATATCTCCTTCCAATCCCGGTTTTCTTGCCTTAGATATATTCAAATAACGTTCAACAAACAGTATTTATATTGTTAGTTTTGCGAGGTTTTCACTCAAAGCTAACTTGGGGTAATACTCTAAAAACTCAGTTGAACGTTTAACATTCATTTAATCCGCAGCCGATGTGATTCGCAGATTAGTTCTAACATATAAAACTGAGTGATATATATTTAGATACGTGTGTGGGTTAACTGAGAATTTCAGTGCGAATTGAACGTTTAGGATACAAAATGTTAGATAGCAATTATTTACCTTAATTAAGGCAATTTCTTACTTGAGAGCTATTATCCTAAGGAGTTCTCAGGAGAAATCTCATTGATCAGTTGATATGACTTGCTGATTCAGATGGAGAATCTGAATTTTGAGGAGGAATCCGATTCCAAGTGTCTGTTAGCCTTGACAGCAGTTTGGTTACCTTTCAGCTATGGCATGTCAAACCAATCTACCTATATTATTCAGCGTGCCATACAGTAGGACATTTTTGAAACAATTTGATTCCCACTGCAATACATGCAGAGTTCGAGAATAGGCGCCAAATATAAATTTAAGTTTTATTGTATATTAATTTTGCATCATTTTAAGTTATCTATTAACATAAATACAAGCAGTGTGAAGTATAACCAACAGACATTATAAAAAACTGAAATTGTACATATGTTTAGCATATTAAACATATTTATTAAAACAAGAGATGGTAACCATAAAATATAAGTATTTCTCTTCATAATAGTTAAATAAAAGATAAATAAAAGTTTTAATGCCAACCTGTGGTTGCATTGCTCTACTTTCATATCGCAAAATCAGGGGTAATAATTTGTAATTTTCAGTAAGACACGATTCTGAGCATTGAGTTGTTGAAAAATTTCTTTGCGGTCTCAAAATATTTTCATTATTAGGAAATATTTTTTTTTATATTTATATGAAACGAAAAGAGGAAAGCAGAGTACAGGCAAAAAAAAAAATATTCCCTCACTTCAAACAATTCAATATTTTCAGCCTGACATACAATAACTTATAAAATAGCTGCAAATTTAATTTTGCAGTTTTCTTTCAGATCTTTTCGTAATTTCGTAAGTGTCCGTAATTCTGAACATGTTTTTCAAAAACGGTGCATAAATTTGATTACAAATTTTTGAACCTCCATACACTCAAAATTTGACAAATTTGTAAAGTGTTGCAGTGTGTCAATGAGAAATGTATCGCGGGCCATGTGTGACAGTGTGCCTTAGGTTGTAAGAAAGTAAATCAAATGAAATCAGTGAGGCTATATAGTTTTTTTTATTATATATTTAAAAGTTTCAGAGGGGAGGGCGTAGTTGGTTAAGCTCTGGCCTTGTGGTTGGGATTCCGGCTCTAAGTCGGTGGATTTTCATGATGCAAAAAAATAATCAACATCCAAGTCATATGGTTATGTGATATGCTGAAGATCCCCAAAGTGCCTCTTTGCTTGGAAACTCTCGGGAAAATTAAAATTCCTAGTACAGTTTCGCACCCTCAGAGCTCAGATGCCTTCCACTTGGGAGGAAACTGGGCCTCAAAATTACATTGCTGCAATTGGTATTCACCCATATGGTGCCACACTAAAACAAAATTGACTATACCCGGGGAATGTACTAGGTCTGCAATGGAAATTACCAATCCCCAGCCACATATGAAAGGTAGGGGGAAATGGTTATATTATAGTAGTTGATATTAACGGGCACTGTGTGGAATGTAATACATTTATTAACCTTTCGTAATATGATTATAATGGCTAGACGAGTACCCCCTATCCACCCAACGGTGATCGCACCCCCACTGTACATGGAAAACAACTGTAAATGTAAACCTGTAAATTATATGAATGAAGTAGTCTGTTAAATTATTCTTTTTTTTCCTAAAATTGTTTTTGGCGTTTCTCTTCAGTTAAGGATCCGACTGGTTGCGACAATTTTTTTTTTAAAGGAGATATGGGGATGTTTTTGTTATTTTTAGATTTCTTTAGTGCATTTCAAGAAAACTGTGCTAAAATCAAGAAGAGAAAAAGAAATTATTAAACTAAATGGGAAAAATAGGTAAAAATTGACAAAAAATACATAAACGTGGCTAATCCTGCTCCAAAGGTTTATGAACAAATTTTCAATTTTTTCAATATCTAATGTGTTGCTATATTATTCAATTTTGAAATGACCTTCAGATAAGAGATATTTTCTTTCTTACAAAAACTAGAGCATTTTATCTCGGTTACTATATCAAAATGCTTAAAAAGACAGTGATTATATTCACATAAGGGACTGTAAATTTGTAATAAAACAGTGATTGATAAATCTGAAGGTTAAAATAATTTTACTATTATACAGAACTTAAAGAAAATTTCAATTAATTATGCTCAAAAATTTTTAGCAATCGCTGACCCCGTTTGATTATTTTCAAAAAATCACATTTCGAGTAAAACGCGTTTGAAAGTATGACATAATCTTGCTTATAGTGATGGCATCTGCTTTACTGAAACACTTGTAGTGTTTTGTTCTAGTGAACGGAAAATAATAAACTTGGTATTTTTATAAAACTAATAAGATGGCCTATAAAATAAAATATAAAAAAAAATTGTCAATTTTTGGCAAAATTCACAGTTTTAGGTAGTCGGATACCATTCATGACTGAAAGCTATATCGTCCAACACGTCCCTAATAAGTCCTCAGATTTGGATAAACCTGCAGCTCTTGCAGGTTCCTGGAAAGTTTGGAATGTAGTTCCGTTGATTGTTAATAAGTATTATTATGAGACAACGCTTTTCTTCTCGTGCTACGATTTATACCCAGCAATCGCTGCGATATTTTTCTGCAAAAGCTTGCAATAATGTAGTTTTGCAACCGTATTGCGACATTGAATGAAATGAATCACATTGTTGCCAATTCAGTGTGGGACGGTAAAATTTGGCGAATTTATCTTGATAATTGACAATGTTACGATAGTATATAAAATAAATTTATTACAACATCACTTAAAACTTCTGTTAAACACAGAGAGAAAATTTTGGAAGTTGAAGTTTTATAGTACATTTATTCACACAGTAATTTCCCACATATAAGAGAGTGAATGTATAAAAGTAAAAAAATAATACCCATATCAGAAAATTAAAGCAATTTCTTAATATCTAATACCGAAATATCAATTAAATATGAATATATGTATATTGATTGTACACTTGAGTCTTAATATATATAAAGTAAATAATTAAATTCAAAATAAAAGGATTGCTTATAATTTTATGCATTACAATAAGGAAAATGCATGACCTAATAAGAGTTCTCTCGCATGTATGCAATTAAAATATTTCAAATAATTTTGTATATAAAGTGTGCAGTAAAAAAATATAATTGGCACTTATATATACGTTATAGCGAAGTAAGAAAAAAGTTTGTGAGGAAATGAATGACTATTTCTACATATCTTTTAATATATAAATGGAGTATTGATTAATACAGCTCTGTTCATTGTATCTAAACATTAAATATTCGAAATAAATGGAATAAAAAAGACAAGAATGCAACTTATGGTTCCCTGAGGGAGTACATTTTAATTGAAAATGCACCAAACTATGATAGGGATTTATATGATATATGCATGAGAAATAAAATTGTAATGGAATTGCAATTGCGGCGTAACAGAATATCTAATAGAAGACATAATTTTAATTTTTTTTAAATTTTTTCATTTATGGCTATTTTACACACAAATTGTAAGAAGAAAAAAATTAATATCTCTGAAAAAAATGAAAAATATCTATCTATATCTATATAATAAATATATATATATATATATATATATATAATGCTAAGTATAACCAGTTAGGAGAGTAAGAAAAAAATTAGCCACAGTAGTACAATAGCAAACTCTTGGCCTCAGAAACCAAGATTTTGCAAGATTTTTGGAAACCAAGCGGGTTTTTTTACTAGTCTACCTTCACCTGTATTTTGCCTATACACTGGGCCAAATTTAAAAGAAGAATTATTGAGAGAAGTTTAATTATTTCAGATAAAATACTTAATACTAGCAATATATAATTATAAAATTTAATAGCCAACGTAATTACTAGTATACAGTTAAAATCAAAGTAATTAAACTAAATAGATAAAATTTACTGCGTGAGCAAAGGAACAGGGTGAAGCTAATTAAGACTTCCAAAACGTAACTGTTTTTAACTTTAAAAGCCATATTTTCAAGAAAATGAGAGTCACTTCTATTTCGATTCGATTACAAAAGTGGTAAAGATAATATTTATCTTGTCCAATACAATTAAGGTGACAGCTGAAGAATTGAATCCAAATTTCCTCGCGTTGATCTTCAGAGAATTTTCGATACAGAATTTACGTTCAGCCTCTTTGTTTTCTGGTTCTTCAGTTGATGGCAAGAAGTCTATTGTGAATAATACATCAGAATCAACGATAGAATATTTAGTATCCCATAATACCCGACACGCCATCTTGGAAAACGATCTTTTAAATTAAAGGACAAAAAAATTGTCAGTTAACAAACTACCAAATTATTACAAATTACCATTATTTTCACGTGCAATACGCTTAACTTCAATGTTAAAGTCATTTGTATACTAGTAACTAAAAACGTGTGAAAACTAACTGGAAAAATTTTTGAAAACTGCATAACACACTTCGTTTTGGAGCGAGTCTTACGGCTGCAACATGTGGTCAACTCCTACTGCAGTGC
The DNA here is from genome assembly GCA_019973975.1 of Trichonephila clavata. Classification (NCBI taxonomy): domain Eukaryota; kingdom Metazoa; phylum Arthropoda; class Arachnida; order Araneae; family Nephilidae; genus Trichonephila; species Trichonephila clavata. The sequence continues at coordinate 16,697 of BMAO01023498.1, forward strand.
ATTATGGGAGTTTTTCTCCAACAGTTCTAGATTACTTCCTTGCATTAACAGCTAAAAAATGAGTCCAAACTTCGGTATTCCCCTACTATTCCATCATACCATATTCTCCTCTATAACTTAATTCCCATCGAATTTGCCCATTTCCTCTCGACGAAAGCACTTCTGCGTGCGTGCGAGGTCGAAGTAATTTCTCTAAAATTCTGTCAAAAAACTTTCCTTTTTCCATAATTGCTCCTCTTCTTTTCCTCGTTAGACAGGTTTCTTTTTTCTCCATTGTAAAACATTTTCATATTTTTCCCCGGGATAAAAATCTTTCACCAGATTTCTATTTTTGATTAATGATTTACACTCACACACACGATTACAATACTTTTTTAGTTAATGAAACATTACTTTAAAGGAATAAAGAAAACATTTCTTAAATAATTATTATAAGTACTATATAAGCACATTCACACACACACACATAATTTCAAAGATAAATAAATTCTTAGAATCTAAATTACTAAAACAGATCTGAAATTTTCATTTACCAAATATTCGCTAAATACCCGTTTGCAGATAACTGTCTCAAAAAATAATTTAATTTTATCCAGAAAAAAACAGACAATGTGTACGATTTTCTTAAAAAATAATAATTTAGTAAAGCGTAATATAAAATAGTACTGCTTTATATATAGTTTTTTTAAATTTTAATAATGTAAATCAAATCATTTAATAATTATTTAAAAACTCATACCACTAGCTACTGTAATAGCTGCGAATTTCTAGAAGTTTGAAAAAGATTAAAACAGTATATTTACAAAGCAATTAACGTGAATATAAAAAGCCTAGCAATTTATTTACATTTACGGTATCAAAAATACTAAAAGAAATAATGTTATTTTTAAAAAAAAAACATTTTGTTCTGATATTTTCAATGTTATTTTGTCAATGGTATCTTTCAATATCTAGTAAATTAAGAGGAAAACATTTTTATAAAAATTATTTAAACGTATCTCAGTTAAAAAATGTTTATTTCACATACAAACTTACATATTCCTTATTTCTACAATAATTTCTTTCTCGGAATTTAAAATTTAAAAAAAATGATTAGAAATATCTATCTACAAAATAATTGTTAAATACCGTTTGTGCTTAAAAAATGGCAATAAAAAAAAGTTTTCTTTATTTGAAATACATTACAAAAGCTGAAAAAATAGGAGGAAAAAATGCATACAACATTTGCACTCAAAAGCATCAATTTGCTTAGGGTCTATTACAATTAATTATTACTGTCGTTTTGGCAATTTTAGCGCGTTTTTCAAGTAGTGGAACAAAAGCGCTACTAGGACGCAGATTTCGTCTTCGTTCCATATTTTGTCGTACCATTTTCTTAGCCAATAAGCAACCAATTGACCTCGGGTTTTCGCATTTGTGCCCTAGATGAGCCGAATCATATTTAAATTTAATAATTTTTAAAAAATTTTAAGTATAGTACTACTTTCTGTTAGTAAAAGTTTAGTTGCATTATTGCAAAATACAACATGTGAAAAACACGCTAAAATTACTTGGTCATGACAATGATTGATATCTTGTTTACATTGCATTTTTTGGGCCCGCGGAAACAAAAGCGTAACTTTTTTTAAAATAACTTTAGGATAAAAAGGTACAAAAAAAGTTGTTTTTTTAATTACAAAATTCCATAACTTTTAAAGGCATTTTACTGTATTCCGTTTCAGCTTAAAAGTAAAAAGTGCCACGTCATGATATTGTGCTTGGCTAGAAACGGATTTTCGATTCCAATTACGCCAGTGTTTCTAGAACTTTCTCTATTTGTGACGCAATATTCAATCATAATTTTTATCGCGAGCGCCACTCCATACAATATCATACAACGTATTAGATTCAATAATACTACACTCGATGCCTACAATACGACTTCATCATCTTAAGTGCCACCGACGTATATAAACGTCTCGCTCAGTCAGTGCTTTAATTGTCCCAGATGTATATATATGTCTTTCCGAAGTACGATATTTTCTGTGAACTGCTATCCACGAAAAATTATTCCGAAGGCTTTGGAATACAGTAAAATAACCCTGAGAGTGTGTGTTTGCGAATGATTTACTTTTTTATTCCTCTTCAACTTCCTCCTCTCAATACATCCCATACACTTGCCTACGTGTTAAATGGTGGCATTGGAGAACGAATCACGGAATTTTTAGTATGTATTTAAGGGATTAATTATAAATCGTACACATTATTAAGATAAGTGTTAATGATTACGTATAGTTTTATGTATGACAAGTCCATCGGGTGATTGCTAATTATTAAACTTGACCTTAACTTAGTATTGTTAATTATAAAATATATTACGCAGTGCTGATGTATTTATAAGTGTATTATATCAGTGTGAATGTGTATGCAGAATGTGTTGGTTTACTTACAGTAAATTTATAGTTTTTTTAAAATAATCTTTTGTTTTTCTACTTTTCAATATGCTTGCACCCCCTTAGTAGACTTATCACGCCCCTAGAGGAACGAGCACCCCACAGTTTGAGAAACACAGTATTGCGCCATTCGATTTGTATAAACGTATATTGCGAATGTTTTTTTTTAAATATTTCCTTTCTCTTTTTTTATTTTTGAGGGTTTAATTTTTGGTTACAGTTTCCAAATTTCCTGTAACTTTTAAACAAAGAAGTAAAAATGGATAGAAACAGTTTTTGGATAGAAAACGGATGATAACGTTTGACAAACGGAAAAAAAGATTCGTGTGATTATTAAATGTTTAACTATAATTTTGTGTATATTTTGAAAAATCTTAAATACTGAATTTTTGGTATTTAGTTCTTTTAAATCACTGATTCTGAAAGAGTAAAGTATAATATTTTTTTACTCTATGGAAACACGTTTGGTAAAAATGATTAAAAAACGTTAGAGAGAGATTGAAAAATATTTTTCGTAAACACGCTTTTAGTATCTAGAAATAAACGTTTTCAAATAGTGCATCTTTTTAATAATATTACTTAAATATATAAAATATTTTACACATGCGTATATAAAATGATGCACGAAGCATAGTTAATGAGTTATTTGTTGAAAATACGGGTGTAAAATTTCTTTGAAAAAAAGTATAAAATAATTTTTAAAATTCTAATTTTGTTCGTATGTAAAATTATATTTAAGGTATTGGGTACTATTTAAAGAAGGAACGTTTTTAATCATTACATGCGCAGGTATCTTTTACAAGAGTATACTAAATTTGGAAGAATACAGCGCAATTCCATTTTGTACGTATAAGGTACTAATTTGGTATTAGGCTGTTACCAGCCAAATTGTTTCTATTTCTTGCCAAGATGGAAGATAACATTACAGTATTGTTATACTGATTTTTATCATTTGGTAATATGTTTGCTACCGTGTTAACGTATATATGATCCTTTATTTTATTGCATCGTGGTAACCCTATTATTTTTTAAAGTATTTAACCATTTTTATATGGACGCTGTTTTTTGGAGTATTC
>BMAO01023499.1:0-26918 GCA_019973975.1 Trichonephila clavata
AAATTAGAAGAAATGGAAAAGAAATTTGAGAAATTGAAGCAAGAAATGGAAAGTTCAAGTTACTGAAGAATCAAAAGAATCCTATGAAACTCCTCAATAATTTGGATTGGCTGCTGCAAATCAATCTCAAAATGCTCGATATATGCCTGTTGTCAACAGACCCTGTATGAAATTACTGCCGTATGACGGACAAACATCTTGGCAGGTGTATAAGACGCCAGTTCGCCATTGTCGCAGAAGCTAATGGCTGGGATCCAATTACCAAAGCTCGCCAATTGGCTTCTTCTCTCCGAGCCGAAGCTGCAGATATACTGAGGACTATTCCCGATAATGAACAGTTAAATTTTGATGCTCTTTCAAGTGCCTAGAGTTGCGTTTTGGCGAGAAATGCCTGAAGGATTATAGCCGACTTCAGTTAAAGACTCGCCAACAAAAACCCAACGAAACCCTTCAAGAGCTCGCAACGGACATTGAAAAGCTGTCCCACCTCACCTTCTCCGATTGTCCTACTGAAGTAAGAGAGACTTTAGCTGTGCAGTATTTCGTCGATGGCGTCAGAGACGTAGAAATACAAAAGGCACCACGAATGGCGGAAACTAAGGATCTGAAGTCCGCTTTAGTCTACGCGATCAAGTTTGAAGCGGCACAACAAGCATCGAGAAGGGATCGTCACTTTATCAGAGGTGCGGATGTGAAACGAGATGAGGATCCTTTACTTAAAGTTATGACACAACTGTTAGAGGAGTTCCGGGGGATGAAGCAGAGGTCTGGAGAGGAGACAGGCAAATTTAAAAGAAACAACGCCCGTTGCTGGAAATGTGGAGCAGAAGGCCATCTCCAAAGGCAATGCCAGGCTCGCCAAGATCAATGGCCTAGGAGCCTGTCGAGGAATAATACTCAGGAAAACTAGGTGGTGGCGGTCTCGCGGGGCGGAGGTTGCCAGAGAATGAAAAGCCCCATTTTGAAGTGTTACAAATTTCATCAAGCAGCGAGAATGGACTGTTTATTGAAGCGAATGTAAATGGATTTCCGTATCGAATGGTCGTTGACACAGGGGCCAATGTCACCATTTTGCGCCAAGATTTAGCACAACAACTTGGCGTAAAAATTCTTCGGACACCCCCCTGCGTTACCCTTCAGACCGTGAAAGGGGATAAAATCCCCATTATTGGCAAGATGCATATAACAATTAAGTTTGGAAATGTGTTATATGGCCATACCGTGTTTGTAGCCGAAATCACCGACATTTTTATACTCGGTTTGGACTTCTTAACAAAACCTAATTTTGTAATTGACTTTGAGAATAATGTGCTACGCTCAAATTCGGAAGATGTAGCGTTATTCCAGTTAGGAGCTGTTGAAAGAGAACCGTGTCATCGAATAACTTGTAAAAGTGATATTACTATTCCAGCTCGAATTGAGATGCTTGTAAGAGGGGCCGCTGAGAAAAGTCAAAACTTTCGACATGGTCTAACTGAATTTCCGGACTCTGAAAATTTTCCAAAAGGAGTATTGGTTGCTTCCGCACTGGTAGATCTTTCGAAGGAAACTGTACCAGTCAGAGTTGTTAATCTAACTGGTAATCCTAAAACAATCAGGAAAGGCGACGTATTAGCAACATGTGCTCCAGTCACCTGTATACAGAAACATCCCGAAATCATGTCGAAAGCCCACTGAATTGAATGAGGAACAGAAAAGTGTAGCATGGATGCTTATTGACGAATACGAGGAACTGTTTTCCTGTACATCTGGTGACCTCGGGAGAACGAAATTGGCTCAACATCGAATTGAAACTGGGAATCACTCTCCTATTAAACAGAATCCCCGAAGACTACCAATTGCTAAGACAACAGAAGTTAAAGATCTACTAAGGGACATGCAGGAACGAGATGTCATCGAGCCTTCGTCGAGTCCCTGGGCTTCTCCCATCGTGTTAGCCCGAAAGAAAGATGGATCTACGAGATTTTGTGTAGACTATCGACGGCTCAATGATGTCACAAAAAAGGACAGTTATCCACTTCCACGAATCGATGACACGTTAGACATTCTTAGCGGAAACAAGTGGTTCTCTACCTTGGATTTGAAAAGCGGTTATTGGCAAATAGAGATACATCCTGAAGACCGTGAAAAGACAGCATTCACGACAGAAGGACAAGGACTTTGGCAGTTTAAGGTCATGCCGTTTGGTCTCTGTAACGCACCAGCTACCTTCGAACGCCTCATGGAGACAGTGTTGAACGGACTCACTCCTGAAGCTTGCCTTGTTTATTTAGACGACATCATCATTGTAGGGAAAAGTTTCGAGGAACACCTCAGCAACCTAAGGAGAGTATTTGAAAAATTGAAAGAGGCCAAATTGAAGCTAAACCCCTCCAAATGCAACTTATTCCGTCACGAGGGGAATTATCTGGGTCACATAATTTCTGCTGATGGTGTTAGAACTGATCCACAGAAAGTGTCAGCTGTAAAAGACTGGAGGCGCCCTAAAAATGTGCATGAGCTTAGAAGTTTTCTCGGTCTGTGCACATATTACAGAAGATTTGTTAAAGGATTTTCTTCAATCGCGAGACCTCTCCACAGGCTGACTGAAAACAAACAGAAGTTCTTGTGGACAGACGAATGCGAGGAAGCATTTAATAGCTTGAAGGCGGCTCTAACATCGTCTCCCATTCTAGTTTATCCGGATCCCGAAAAGCAATTCATTCTTGACACGGACGCAAGCCATGAAAGTGTCGGGGCAGTTTTATCCCAAGAAATTAACGGCCAAGAACATGTCATCGCATACTGGAGCAAGTGTCTTTCAAAGCCTGAAAGAAATTACTGCGTCACCAGAAAAGAATTACTGGCCATTGTAAAAGCTGTTGAGAACTTTCATAGTTATCTTTACGGTCGGAAGTTTTTGCTCCGAACGGATCATGCGTCCCTGACATGGCTTTTAAATTTTAAGAACACCGAAGGCCAGATAGCTAGATGGATTCAGAAACTTGAAGAGTACGATTTCGAGATCAAACATGGCAAGGGGTCCCTTCATGGTAATGCTGACGCCTTATCAAGAAGACCATGCTCGAATGCTTGTTCTTACTGCACTACAGTCGAGAAGAAATATGACATGATAACACCTGTCATTCGTCAAATAAAGGATTCGGTATCGACACAAATAGACCGTTGGAGCGATGAAGAAGTCAGAGAAGCTCAACTTACGGATCCCGACATAAAACCTATCTTGGAACTTCTTGAATCATCTAGCACTAGACCCAGTTGGCAAGATAACTCCAGCTATCGTCCGGATAGCAAACGCTATTGGGCTCTCTGGGATTCACTCCATATTCGTAATGGTGTATTATACAGAAAATGGGAGTCTGAGGATGGCAAAACATCAAAATGGCAATTAGTACTCCCTCGATCAAGAATACCGGAAGTGTTGGAACAATTACACAGTAGTCCAACCGGAGGTCATTTTGGAATATTGAAGACCATCCAAAAGGTTCGGGAGCGGTTTTTCTGGAGCAAAGTAAGAGATGACGTAGAAAGATGGTGCAAGTCCTGCGATGCATGTGGGGCCCGAAAAGGACCCAAAACACGATGCCGTGGAAAAGTACGGCGCTATAATGTAGGGGCACCATTTGAAAGAATCGCGTTGGACATCTTAGGGTCTCTCCCACGTTCAAATGATGGCTACAAATACATCTTAGTTGTCAAGGATTATTTTACCAAGTGGCCCGAGGCTTACCCGATCGCTGATCAAGAAGCTACAACAGTTGCCGAAGTATTACTGCAGAACTGGATTTCTCGCTATGGGACGCCCCTTCAGATGCACTCTGATCAAGGCAGAAATTTCACTTCTGCTGTATTCAAGGCACTTTGTGTCCTTCTTAAGATTTATAAGACACAAACTACCCCCTTACATCCCCAGTCAGACGGCATGGTTGAGAGATTTAATAGAACGATCTTAAACCATCTCTCCATCCACGTTTCCATGAATCAACAAGACTGGGATCGGAAGCTTCCTATGTTCCTGCTTGCCTATCGAAGTGCCGTCCATGAAACCACTGGATTCACTCCCTCCCAGATGCTCTTCGGTCGTGAACTCCGTCTGCCCTGTGATCTCCTGTTTGGGCGCCCTCCTGATGTGCCTTCTTCTCCTGAAGTACATGTCCATGAACTACAGGAACGTTTAGAAAGTGTGCACGAGTTCGCCCGTAATCGGATCGACATCGCAACGGAAAAGATGAAGACCAGGTACGACACGAGAGCTACAGGACATGAATTTCACGAAGGTGACAAGGTTTGGTTTTGGAACCCGATTCGACGAAAAGGACTTTCTCCAAAGTTACAGACAAATTGGGACGGTCCATATACAGTCCTAAAAAGACTAAATGACGATGTGATTCGTATCCAAAAATCTAAGAACTCAAGGCCTAGGGTAGTGCATTGTGATCGGCTGGCCCCTTATTTTTGTAACTCTAGGGACGAAACTAGCTGATCGAAAGAGCCACTTATATGCTTGTATGTAACTGTGTACTGTCAACCATTGTATATACTTGTAAATAATTTTTACCTATTCAAGGATTGTACTGCCCGGGACGTGCAGTCCTTGAGAGGGGGGCAATGTTACGAATTCTGTAAATTGGTGTAATTTGTCTTATGATAATGAATGTTATATGTATCCCATTGTATTTCAATAGCAAGTCGCCAAATTGGCGAGATATTGGCTCATTGGCGATGTTTTAGGCAACTAATTTTTGTCGCCAAATTTGGCGACATTTCGCCAAGTTTGGCGAGGGAAGTTGGAAACCTTGGTGACAGAGAGAATTTTCTAGAGGGATCCTGATTTCTTGAATTCTCTCCAAGGTTCTGGATTTTTCTAATATGACATAACTTCCTGTTAGTGACGTCACTTCCGGCAGAGAGCATATAAAAACAAGCCCGAAAGATTAGGTATTGTATTGGAGCCTTAGACAGCAAGCAAGCTGTAGGCTGGTGACTGAGCTATTGAATGCGCAGTGTTATTCTTGTAGTCTTCGTTAAATAAATAGCTTTATTTAACGAAGACTACAAGAATAACACAAGCAATATAAAAACAAGCACGAAAGATTAGGTATTGTATTGGAGCCTTAGACAGCAAGCAAGCTGTAGGCTGGTGACTGAGCTATTGAATGCGCAGTGTTATTCTTGTAGTCTTCGTTAAATAAAGCTATTTATTTCTAAGGCTCCAATACAATACCTAATCTTTCGTGCTTGTTTTTATATGCTCTCTGCCGGAAGTGACGTCCCTAACAGGAAGTTATGTCATATTAGAAAAATCCAGAACCTTGGAGAGAATTCAAGAAATCAGGATCCCTCTAGAAAATTCCCTCTGTCGCCAAGGTTTCCAACTTCCGTCGCCAAACTTGGCGAAATGTCGCCAAATTTGGCGACAAAAATTAGTTGCCTAAAACATCGCCAATGAGCCAATATCTCGCCAATTTGGCGACTTGCTATTGAAATACAATGGGATACATATAACATTCATTATCATAAGACAAATTACACCAATTTACAGAATTCGTAACAGTATATTATTGAATTCAATACATTGTTACTGTATGGAGGGGGGCGATGAAAATTATGATTGAAAATTGGGATGCAAGTACACAAAGTTTTAGAACTTCTTTAATGGAACAAAGTACCTTATTATACTTTTCTACAATTTTTCTACATCAGAAGTAAGATTTTTTGTTGAAATTATCTACATTTCCTGAAAGTTATGTTAGCCAACTTGATCTACATGCAAAAGGGGGGGGGGAAACACTTCGTACATAAATAAATGATGACTGAAAAATAAAGAAAGGTATCTGTCTATTTGGTTTTCAAGACTGTCTCCACGGGCTGCATGTAGCCCGCGAGGGGCCCACCCTTGACTGCAACATGATTCATAAATAAGATCATCTATTATAATTTATTTTAATGTTTCATTATTAAGTAGATGATAGGAATATATATACTCACTACATACACATATAGTGTTGATGAAAGTTTTGGTGAACCAGGATCGAATAGATTGATTTGATTTTAATTTGCGTCGTACTGGTGACTACAGTAGCCTAGTGGGGAAGGTCACGGGCTAGTGGCCGGCGTGTCATGAGTTCGAGTCGCTGAGCTAGAACTACCGAAGACCCACCGTGTAGAGCAAGGGTACGCAACCTTTTTTTTCTGCTGGGCCGCCTTTTTTGTTAGCAATTTCAAGTTGGCCGCGTCATGAGGTTAAAAGGGGGGGGTTTAAAACGTGGAAAATTGATCAAAATATTTTGATTAAGTCTCCGATTTCACTTTTTAAATTATAATGTTTTACTTTTGTCACTAACATTGAATTAGAAGCATTTAAGAAATATTCCCTCACAATTTCTGCGTTACTAAATGGTTTCATATATATGATTACCAATAATAAAACTAACTTCATAAGATGTCTTTGTTACCGCTGTGACTCTACCACTAACAAAACACTTTGTTGCTGTTGCAAAGATTATGCAAGAAAGCCTATTTATTACTTCTTGAAAGAGATCTTCGAGGAAAAGTGTCATTGAATGATTCCTGTTTATTGGTATTTTTTAAATACAGCATTTTCGTGACAAATCAAATGATTGCCAATCCGTGTTTGCTTTCCACGACAAGATAGCCAACTTCCCTTCGGATATTTTTCGCTTGCAATTTTTGACAGATAGTTAAAAATTAGTTCCCACCCATAACTGTCACTACTCCACTGTTGTCTGTTATCACTAACTGGAACCGTTACAAATAGAAAAAGAATGTCAATTCGCACTCGTACGACATTGGCAACAAAAAGCAAACTTGATATATTTGATTTCTTGTTACCAAATTTTTAATATGTTGTACTTAATAAGTGAATTTTTCAGAGCAATAGCACTGACCGGGCCACTTGAATAGGCTTGGTGGGGCGCATGTTGAGTATCGCTGGTGTAAAGTGTCGTCGACTCATGTTAAATCTGTCGCGGCTCAAACGTCCTCCCGTTGGTAAGGTGTGAAAGTTAGGAGAGAGAGGTGCCAGTTCAAGTTTCGTCCTCGTCATTTGACCATGGCTCAAAACTATGAAGGGTGTCAAAAATAGTCCTAGTGCAGCTTTATAGTGTGATTTTAATTTTCACTCTCTAACTTACTTCAGTGTCACTGAAGTGATAGCGGCGACGGACCTCGTAATTTCATTTGACGAGGATGACACCTGAGCCGGCACCCCACTCTCCTAACTTCTCCATCGTGCCAACAGGACTTTGAGCCTTGGAAGATTTGATGTAAATCCACCCTTTTACACGACGTCTTCAGATACACTGTCGAGAGTTCAAACGTCCTCCCGTTGGTGTGGTAGTTAGGAGAGGTGGGTGCCAGCTCAGGTGTCGTCCGCGTCACTTGACCATGGTTCAAAATTACGTTAACCGTCCCCAAAAGCCCTCGTGTAGCTGAACAGTGGGACGTTAATATTCACTCACTCACTCACTCATTCAGATACACTACGTTTCGAACCAGCGATTCGATAAAGTCAGGCACAAACTCTTGAGCATGACCACTCAGATACCGTGTCTCCGGAATCATTTGGACATTGTGATGAAGTATTTGTTGATTGTATAATGGCAACTTACTGGCGTTCTCACTCGCGTGTTTACATTCTACTGTGCTGATATGACAGCCATTACTCAGCGTTCGAATAAACTGATGTTGTTTCACTGAAGAATGAATTGCAACAGATTGTACAATTTGTGTGTGTTTATGTTTGTTGTCACAAAATGAACTGACAAATATGAACAATTTATTGAAATCACTGAGATTCATGGCAGTTTTGAGACTATTATATATAACTGAGAAACTTTGACGAACAGTTTTGTATGTTTTTTCTCGAAGAATCAATACCAAGAAATACTTCATTTGAAATTTCCAGCGATCCGGTAAGTTTTTTTTTATATATATTTTCAACTCTGGTTTCTTTTGTTTATAACGTCTATGAAAACTGTGTGCATAAAAAAACAGGTCTTCAGAGTCCTAATAATTAAGTTCAACGTTAAAGCTTTTGAAATTGATGAAATTCATAGTGTTGCTCAAATAGAATTAAACATGAATGTTTAATACGAACAGGAAACATATCAGAATTGTAATGAAATTTACGTTATATGTGATGAGAAAGATGTTAAATTCCTCTAGGAAAATGATACTATCCGGGAACTAGTTTGATATCAAGGGGCAAGGCGCCAAGCCCTGCTTGGCGCGAAAAAGGAATCTCGCCAAGCAGCTTTTGTTGTCACTGGAATGGAATTCAAGATGGCGGCCTAGCGGTAAAAAATTCGCAGGAAGATGATTTTAAAGAATTGTTTTGAAATACATTGAAATAGATTTCAAATGAAGAACATAGGAAGAGATTGAGAATAACCAAGATCAATCAATAGATAATGAATATAAATATAATAAAGTTACATGTACTACTAATATATTACGCAGTATTGTTAACAATCTTATAATATACTCTAAAAGTAATTATATCTAATATTCATAAAGTATGATTTATTAATTATATGTACTGATATATATTAGTAATTATAGAAAAGAATAATCATCGTATTGTAATATAATAATTATAAATAAAAAAAACATTATGTAACAATATTTATAAAAAAAAATTATAAATAACGAATATTATGATTATTTTATATAATAATTATTGTATTTTTATATTTTATTATTAATAAAATAATTACATAATATATATGAAAATTAATAATGAACATAAATTAAAAAGTTTTTTTTTCTACGTCATCTCTATGACAACCACATTGTCAGGCAATAAAAATATCAAGTTAACCATATTCTGATGTTATCGCCCATCTTGGCGAACATAAACAGCAACTTGGTGCGTGCCCCGTGATATTAAACTAGCACCAAATTGGATACTCCGTGCGCCTATATGCCGATATTATGCCAATAATAATAGCCATACTTCCCACTGTTTGTTTAATGATCAGATTCAGCTTAGAAGTTATTAAACAGTAGAGGGAGCTGTAATTCTGTTTGATAATTCTTTCTAATTAACCTAGTTAATCTAAATACTTAAAAACCATGGATACCAACGCAGATCGTGGCTACGTCTTTTTAAACCGGATTTAATAAAAGTTTTATAGCTTTCGTACTTCTCAACTGTTTTTCACATGGATTACTGTTGTCAAGACTATGAATAAATTGTATGCATACATATATACATGTAATAATCCCAGTAATATAATCCTTTTGAATATCTTTTAATTATCAATGGTCCATTCCTTCAGGACCAACATTTTAGTAATAAGTTAGCCAGCCACCTAACAAGAGTATTTTAAACTGCATCTATCCACCCACTCAGATCATCTGATTTGAGCCGCATATAAATCTGAGATTCCTGGAGACTGCTCTCTTTTTCACTTCTGTATTTGTCTGCCTTCAGCATGTAGCCGGCTGCAGCTTGGTTTGTGTTTTGTGTATTTCTGTTGTGTGTGTGTATGTTTCTTCGTGATTACGTCCATATGTGTGTCTACCTGTTCAGTGTGTAGTAAAAAAAGAATCACTAACCCCAAGACTGCCCCCTCAATAATATTGAATATGCAACATCAATCATAAAAAAATCGTAATCATAAAGAAATACCTTTCAATGGCCACGTCTATTTCATACATATAATATAGAATATAAAACAAGGTTAAATTTGTTCTAAATATATTTTTGTCGTCAACTAATGCTATAAGTTTATAGATGAGCAGTGTTCTCTCTTGATTCCATATTTGACATGAATTCGGTACTTCTTTCTTATCCTTCTAGTCTGAATCAGACCAGATCCATGAGTTTGTTTGCCCTTAAAAAAATCTAAAACCAAAAAAAGGCCTCTTCAAAATGTCCTCTCATACCAAGTCAACGCAATCAGGTAAATAAATGTTGCGGTGTAGCCTCTGCATCATTGCAAGGTGCCAACTGGAGAAGTCTTGTCACCATGGCAGAATCTGAGGGACTTTAAAAGCCCCGTAGACAGTCGAGCAAAAGTAGTTTGATCTCTCCTGTCACCTTTAACATAAACAACAACTGTGCGCGTAACCCCTGATATCAAGTTAGCACCTTTTTGATATCACGCACATCAACACTTCAGCATAATAAATCCTGTTCCAGCATAACGCTTATTTAAATTAGAGCCAGCTGTAATGGTATCCCAAATTGCTTGCTTATATCACAATGTGTTTACATAATATTAACGAAGTTACTTAGATTTGCTTATAGAAAAGAGTATATTTGTTAAAGCAATACTTTGTGCTTTCAACTGTCAATCAAACAGTCATGGAATTCAAATGTCCAAAGTCCCAAACAAATGCACATAATATGTTGAATATGATAATACTCTTTTATATAACCAAAATTAGAGCTCAAAAGAAAAATTCTAATTTGCAAGCAAGTACATTTATTCCGTCAAAGAAAGGCGAAAACAAAAATTCAAGTAGTGGTCATCAACAGTAAGCCGGGCTTTATTATACGAAGCCTGAATATTTTGGGCGCCGTCTTTCAAACTTGAAACATAAACGTTATTCGGCACTGCTTTAGTGAAAGTCTTAAATCCAAAGAATAATTAAATATATTTTTTATTATTTATGTCACAGTGCTAACCGGGAATTATTCGTAACTCAAGTTTTTACTAATAAATTGAGTTCAAATGTAGCTAATGGGACAATTTCCATATCTTGTTTGGTATCAATTCATTCAATTACAAATTTGAGGTTGATTTAGGGTTCTTTCTCATCAGCACCATTGTGAAACTAACAAACGAAACCCAACAAGTTTCGTAGCCGTTGTACATTTGAGATTATTTTAAATGAATTTAAATTAGCTGTTCCGGACTTTTGCAAATCACAGTCAATGTAATACCTTATTTAAGGAGTAAAACACCTTCTAATTTTCGTGAATGAGAATGTAATTAAAATTCTAACTTCCCCTTTGTGGTAAGTTCCAAAGTAGGATGGATAGTTGTATAATCTACTTGTTGGGAATCGAGTGAGTTAAATTATATTTCTGTAAATTATATAAATACTAATGAGTTGGTCAAAGAGTTTTAGTACTTAAACCACCGTTTCTCAAACTGTGGAGGGGGGGGGCGTGTAACAATTCTTTGAGTGGGGCGCGAGCATATTGAAAAGTAGAAAACAAAATATTATTTAAAAAAGATTAATTTACTGAAAGTAAACAAAAAAAATTCATTCTGACATAATAAAAAATAAAATAAACTTTTAAGATGATATATTACACTTATAAATGCATCAGTGCTACACAATGTATTTTATAATTAATTTAACAATACTAAGTTAAAAACAAGTTTAATAATTACCAGTGCCCCACGGGATTGTCATATATAAAATTATGTACAGAAATTAACACTTATCTTGTTAATTTGTACGGTTATAATTAATCCCGCAACGCCGATTAAAAAATACGCGATTCGCTTTCCAATGCCAACTGTTTTCCATGTAGGTGCACGCATGTGATACATTAGGGGTGGGGGGAGGAATATAGAAACAAATAATCTGAAATAAGTAAATCCTTCACAAACGTTGTCAAGGTCCTTTTATTGCATTCCAAAATCTTCGGAACAAGTTTATGGATAGCAGTGCACAGAAAAGATCGTACTTTGGAAAGACGTATATATACGTCCGGGGAAATTAACTCTTTGGCTGAGCGAGATGTTTATATACGCCGGTGGAACTTAACACATTAAAGTCGTGTCGTATTTTTTGTGTCAAAATTTAGTATTATTAAATTCAATATATTGTTATTGTATAACGGGGGTGCGAAGAAAATTATGATGGAATATTGGGTCGCGAATGTTGAAATTTTGAGAAGCACTGACTTAAACTCTTGTACTTCATTCAAATAACTTAAGTATAGGAGACAATTTCTGTGGGCTAATGTGTCAAAAATAGGCAAAATCAATCGGTTTTACCTGAAAACTTCTCTGACGCAAAATAAATTAAGCTGTGTGACTTTTCTGACACAAAAAGCATATGGACTTGTTATAAATATAAGATATGTGATATGAGCTTTTTCTTTAGAACAGAGATCAGGTGAGAACGGATCTTATGGATAACAACTCCCAAAAGTGGTTGCGGAGATTTTACAGAGAAAAATTCTAGTTTTTGATCTATTACTTACAGATTTTAAACATGCAAACATATTTATTCTGTTCAGTTTAGATCCGGTAAAGAGGGATTTTACGGAAACTAGTTCCGAAGGGGTTTGCGGAGGAATTATAGGTGTAAAAAAATTCAACAATTAAACAACAAAATGAACAATTCAACCTAAACTTAGAATTTGGCAAGCATGTTTCATTTGTTGAGTAGAGATCCGCTAAAAATGGTATTTGAGGGAAGTTAACGAGGGAGGCTACAGGGGTGTAAATGATAATCATACTTCTGTTTTAAAAATTCAAGTCCTGTTCTTTTTAAATCAAGAGCCAAGGGCTAAAAAATAATTTCCAATGCAATTAATCTTACAATTCCAATGCAATATTGTCTTACAATGTCAGGAAACACTCAAAGAAGCGGGGGGGGGGAGGGTACCTTTAGAATATTGGTCTTCAAATTGCGTTCTACAGAACCCTGAGGTTCCACAAGTCACGATAAAAACAAGTAATATAAAAAAAAAGTTAATTCTTACTTCATTAGAAAAATGTACTGGTGCCATTTGTTGTATCTAGTTGTAATTTCAAAAAAAATTACAATATATATATATAGGCACACAGAGAATGAATCAATAGTAGGAATTGGAAAATCGAGAAAAACTGATAAATGTGTATTCAAAATGGATTCACGTTCTCTGTGAAGTTTATATAACTACAAGAATTTAAAGCTCATTCCTGTCATTAAGAAACTGAATATTTTGTGCATACATAGTAGCTTTATTTTGCAATACTTTTTAAATTTTTATTAGAGCATAATAAAAGAAAATTAAAATTTTAAAGTTTGTATATAGCTTTCCTATTAGATTGGGAACATTTTATTTACTCTATCGGGTTAAACGAGATAGTTTTATATTTAGTACAATATCTTGCAAAACTAAATAGCTTTCTAATGGAAAATAGAGCCTTTTGTATATGAGGAAAAACAGAATAAAAGAGAGAGAGCAACTAATACCAATAGATTCGATGTTAGAAATATAAATTTAAGCAAGAATGGCTCCGAAGTTGTATGTTGCAAATTCATTAAAAATACACAGTATTTATCTCTCAGCTATAAACATTTTAATGCCAATCAGAACGATGTGTTAGAGAAAAATATTTCTCTACGTGAGTGATTACAAAAACAAAGTATAGAAACAAATTGAGCTTGGAATATATAATGCGGCTTCAGATAATTTCAATAGACCTACTATGTAATTCAACAGTTTGTGTGAATAAATGCAAGCACTTAATCCGAGTAGCTAAACATAATGCATGGGTAGGCTTATATATTAAAAGTAGACAAAGATTTTTTTAATAATAAATGCAATATTTTTTTCATTGCCTTTACATAAAATACCTTTTACATGTTGCTCTACTTTAAATATTATTTTAAGGTATGTCCTTCTAAGTGCATGCATGAAATAGAGTTCCATGAAGCTACTTTCAAGTTCTAGTTCAGCGTTTCTCCAACAAGGGGGGGCGCAAGCATATTGAAAAGTCGAAAATAAAAGATTTATAAAATGGTTTATTTGTTGAAAGAAAGCAAAACAAAATGCATTCTGACATAACAAAAAATAAATAAAAAAAAAGCATTTACATTCGTATAATATACTTATAAATTTATCAGTAGTGCACAATGTATTTGATAATTAAATTTGTAGCAACAGGTGTTGATGGATGAAGGAAAGTAGATGAGCGTGGGCATGTTATTTTTCTTTCAACGAGAACTTCGTTGGGAGTAAGTGTATTTAGTTCTATTTGTCAGAGAAAAAATTTATGTCTATGTTTTTAAGGCTACATGGTACCCTAAAAATCATTAAACTGTCGGAAAATTTTTTTATTGGCTTATTTGATACTCCAAATCTTTATAAATATGCCTCCAAAATTTTAAAGCTTTACCTGCATTTTTCATTAAGTAATGGAGCAATGTTTGATGCTAAACAGCAACTACCACGCCAACATTTCAGATTATCTGCTAGAAAAATGAATTAAATATTTTTCTAATGCGCATCAATAAGATTGACATTATATATGCAGTAATAAATCATTTTAAGAAAGAATTGTGCAATTAATGCAAAAATTCTAGTTTGTGAATTATTTACTGGGGGGGGGGGGAGATCAAATGGATTTGGTCAAGATTTAAAAGTTGCGTTTGCTTTTTATGATATCATGAATGAAATTAAAACTTCAAAACGGATTCTCCCAAAGCGCAAATACTAAATCTCATTTTGACAACTCAGATAATTAAAAATCTAATTCGCAAGAATAGAAAAACTCTCCCATTTTTATATATTTGTTTTTGGTGATATATGTATCCCATCTGTGCGAAATTCAACACTTTTATTGTTAAAATATTTTAAGATATTTATTTAAACAAATGCACATATACAGTTCTTAGATTTTGATGTATTTTACCTATAAATTGTTATTTGATTTTGCTTTCATTCGTGTACAATATTTAACATGCGAAGGCTTTTAAAATCATGGAAATAAAAAATAAAAGCATAAACATCACATGTTCTGCATTAGCTCTGAACATGGAATTAGCTCTGAAGTGTGTGTATTTATTTTTATTATAATTATTAAGATAAAGTTTTAGAAATATTGATCTTTCATTCGTTTTTTTCTATGTATTCATTATGGCAGTATACTGATTAATTAGTCCACATTTGTGCAATTTTTTTATGATAAGCAGTTTTAAATAAGCTAATTAACATTTCATAAAAGTTTCAGACTATTCGATAAATATTATAGTACGCTATTCATGGACTGAAAACTTCAAACTCATTTTTCTCCAAGTTGAATTTTTGTGCATATACTGTTATTCAAAACCCTAAGGTTTTTTTGATAATTGAAGTATGGGTTTGAAATTTTTTATACATGTTCTGAAATGTATGTTTTGTAAAACTGTGCATGGAATTAGCTCTAACATGTTTAGTACTTTTTCTAAAAAATTTCAAAATCAAAATTAATGTTTTTTTGTGAATTTTTGGAAGTTTAACTACAAAAAAATTAATAAAAAATTAAAGAGCAGCAGCAGAAAAAAACCCATGCACAGTTTTATGTAATATATTATAAGGTACTTAGAAAAAAAATTTTGAAAGAAAAGAGACATATTTAAAAAAAGCCTTAGAGATTTAGAAAATGCTTAAAAAAGCTAAAAAAAATTAAATTTTACAAACATTTTGCAACAAATTACAAATTTTTTGTATGGAATTATTATTAAATATTAACCTTTATGATTACAAATACAATTAAAACCAAATATCAAATATTAAAAATAAATAAAAAATTGTGAAGATGGTACCATATTGCCTTAAGTTCATATTAGTAGTCTTTTATCCTGTTGTATCTGGCAAAGGAAGAATTCAATGGATGGATTTAATAAGTTGCTTGGATAAGCTGTAAAATCAGTGAGTAGAAATGCAGCTGCATAAATGATAATGTTTATTAATTTGATTTAGATACTGTTTACATATTGACTGACAAATGACCTAGGGAAATACTGTATAAATCAGTTTTAATTATTTAATTGATTTCGCTTTTCTTTTTACTAAATTGTTCTTTCCTTGATATTTACTTTGCAATTCACTCAAAATTAACTCATTAGAAGTTTCTTCATCCTTCAATATCTATGGTTTTGTTTTTCACTTTATCCGCGCGAAGAGTATACCAGCTAGTGTAATATAAGAACGGATTGAGCTACGGAATAAAGATGTTTAATATTTTCACCTTCTGATATGGATATAATTTTATTTCATTTTTATATATTTAATCATATTAAAAAATAATTAACAATATAAACCATAATTAACACCATAAATTATCAATAGATAACATTTACATTGATATAATGTAAAAAATGTTTCAGTAGTGAGCAATGTGTTTGATAATTAAATTATCACAACTGAATTAAAAACAACTAGCGACTCCCGTGGGCTTGTCATTTTCAAAATTTAATACTTATCTTGATAATTTTTACGGTTTTTAATTAAAGTTGCATTGAAGCTTTAGCTTCAATGTACATTATTATTGCATCCAATACATCGTTCTTGTTTGGGAGTGGGGGGAGGGGGGTGATGAAAATTTTTTCTGAAAATTAGGTCACAAACATTGAAAGTTTGAGAAGCACTGTTCTGAGGGGTTCCACGAAAACACCTTCTAGTTCTAGGAGTTCCGTGAGTTGGAAAAGTTTGAAGACCACTGCTCTGGTATTTGTATCTGACACTGTGACGTTTGAGAAAAATAATTGTAGCGTGATATTTATTAATTTAAGTATTTCGTTTATTTACATCACAGCTATAAATTACAGTATATACATTGAAATTATTAAAATGCTTGCTTAGTTCGTTAGAGTTCCAATTCTGTTGTTTGAGAGGGAGGAAAGTGCATCCGGGGGGTGGGGGGTTCTCAGCAAAGTTTTCAAACCGTCTTCTCTGTCTGCCCTCTCTAGGGTTTCGGGATGGTAGTGATTGGCGTCTTTATCCTTGAGTTACATCCGGTGCGTGGGTGGAGTAGGGAGTTCCTCATGGTGTCAAAGGTTGCCTGGGCGATAACCAAAGACAAGACCTCACAATATTTTAAAGGTGCACAGCTACAATAGAAAAGTGGTTATCCTATCCAAAAAAAGAAGCCGACTTTCAACTGTGTGGCGAAAAAACGTCACACCGCCATCATTATATATATTTTAATTTAAATAAAATAATGGTTTTCATCTGTCTATTTGATCATACATTTTAAAACTCCAGAAAATTATATAGACAGAAACATTGATTTTTAAGCAAAGGAGAAATAGCGGTCTTTAATGGATTCTTTCTAGTACAGAACTTTAAAAAAAGAAAGGATCACCCCCTGATATCGAAGCACCCCGCATTTTCAAATAAACTCTATTCCCCCCCCCCTCTATAATCGATTGATCCCGGATCATGGGGCAGTTCTTTTAAGAGTCTATCCAGTTTGCCCAGTCTTTCAATTCGATTATTGGTTTTCCTTTCCGTCATCTTCTACAGTGGAGAAAAGAAACCTCGAAATTCCACGCCTGATTGGATTAGGTGACGGAAGAATGAAAAATTTCAATCTGACTGTGGGAGAAAGAGAAATGATAAATACGAATAAGAAACTTTAAACCCATCTACATGAAAAATAGTAAGTCTCTCTCTGCATTGATCCTCTTTGCCGAGGAAACTTTGAAGATGCAGTGGAAAATGTATTGAAACTTTTTGAGGAATCGCAAAGAACTTCCTTTCACTTTTTTGAAGTTGCTTTTTAATCCTTATGCAGATGTACGTCACAATACTCATTGTGTATTAATACATTTTGCTCGAGAAAGAGACGTTAGGAAAGAAAAGATTAAGTACTTGAAATAAAAACCCATTAAAACCACGAATACATTATTGGGTATATATATATATATATTTAGAGTGCTATATATAATAAACAGATAGAAATTTCAAAACGCCTAGGCTGGAAATAATTTCTTTAAGGGGACACAGTACGATTCAATTGACAAAAATCGGTCAAAAAATCAAATTTAATTTTTTTGAATTAAATTGTTTTTTATATAATTTTCTATAATCTGACAAAATTTGAAAGCTCTAAACTTAAAAAACACAGAATTATGACAGCTTTTGCGTTCGTTTTTATTCACATCCCTATGGCAGATGAAAACTTTAAACTTAATTATCTCAGAAAGATAAAATAACTAGTTTGTCTTCATTTAAAATGCTAAGGTTTTTTTCTATTGTGCCTAATGCTTTGAACTTTTTTTTACGTATTGCTAATAGTACATATAAAAAAAGTTGGTATGCATTTTTTGAATCAAAGCAATACTTATTTTTTTAAAAAAATAATTGAACTCAGAATTTGTACATTTTTTAAGGACTTTTCAATAAGCATTTATAAAAAGAAGTATTGTACGAATACCAATCATGTTATTGCAAAACCCATACCAACTTTTGTTATGCATAGCTTGACGTACTTGTAAATCAAATTTCATGCGTGTATGTAAAATTTGTAGGAGAAGTAGCATTTTAAAATCACTTCATAAAATTAAGTTTTTTCCTTAAAAAATTAAATGACTAGCTTTACATGAAATTGTGAGCACAAAATCTGTTTTACATAGTACACACACATAGGAGGCAACCAAAAAATTTTGAAAATCCTTAAATTAAAATTTTTTGCTTAAATCGTACCATGTCACCTTAGATGCTCATATCGTATATCGTTAGAGTTATAGAAGTTCTCATCATTTATGTATTGAATTCTCGTAACTGTCTACATTTCTGTCTTTAAATTGCTACAATTTGAAATATTTTAAAATTAACTTGTAACGTCTTTTTCAGTCTATGTATCGGAAGAAATAAAGCAACTTCACGTTTGTTAATACTTGAAATTAAATATTTTATCTATTTTTTAAAATTTTATTCTATAAAGAATAGTAAACTTGATTTAATTTGCCCTTAAATTAACTCAATGATCACTACATTTATACATGTCAGACTTTCTTGTAGTGCAGTAAGTTACCGAAAATTTCGTTTAAAAAACGTCTTTTTACGTCTTCTTTTATTTTATTTTTATAATTCACTTAAATCTTTTCACAAGGATTTTAATCTAAAATGATCTCAAGCTCTTCAAGATTTCACGTGATAATTAATTTTTAGTTTACCCGCCTAAGGGCAGATAATAAAAACTTCCCCTCCCCCCCCCCCAAAAAAATACTGAAATCTGTTATCATTTTTAAATGAGAATTATGTAATCTTGCAGCATCCCGTATTCGAACTAATCAGAAAAACCTTTACCGGAAATCATATGGTTCTAACAGTTACTCGGATGACCAAGATTCCAAATAAATGAGATTTCGGGAGCGAACAACAACAGAAAGAATGCTTTTGTGAACATCCTGTAAGCAACACGTGTTATGTTTTTCGTGTTGCTGCATGTTTTATGTTTGTGTTGAGATTTTACGTATCTAAACAAATGTGGATTTCTAATAAACATGATATTGTACCACGGCAAACACTCGAAAGCATATCTTAGTAATTAAATGCCGTAAATTAAAACTATAATTTTATAAACATATGTGTTGGGATAATAATGAAGATATCATTTTGGTATAGTAGTATGTTACGTGCTTTCGAATCAG
The DNA here is from genome assembly GCA_019973975.1 of Trichonephila clavata. NCBI lineage: Eukaryota > Metazoa > Arthropoda > Arachnida > Araneae > Nephilidae > Trichonephila > Trichonephila clavata. Next base: position 19,342 of record BMAO01023499.1, read on the forward strand.
AAGGTACCGAGCTCTATCCACCTCATTGGTGACCTTGACGCTGAACTGAGAAAAACGTAGCTGTTATGGCACCATCTACCCGCCGCAAGAGCAATCAAAGTCACCAAACCCACTTGATGCACCAACCAAAAGCCGTCAGACCCATTTAACGCAACACAGCAACTCACACGCTCGCCATAGCAACTATAGTATTTGTTCGTCTATCCACCGACTCACTGGAGGGGTAAAAATGTAGCGGTGGTGTATATATAACCCAGTAACAGCCTCCGGACTGAAGTGATCATTTGGGTGTAGTGGTATGTTACGTGCTTTTATAATCAGAAGGTACCGAGTTCTATCCACCTCAGACCATCTATTAATGGTTATATTAACGGTTGTCTTTTTATGATTATAAGGGGAAAAATATACACTTAGGGTGTTTTAAAACTAGAAAATGTATAAAGGATAGTTACTTTAATAAGATCTTTTTTATGAAGATATTGTTAGATTCCTTCCTTTCAGAAGTCACACTACAGACCACATTTGCTTAACTTTTTGTATTCAAAGCATCTTTAGTTTTAAATATAGATGCATATGAGAAAGTGTTATATTCTTAGTTCAACTTGCCAATTACGACATTTTAATTGAAAATGTTACCTAAACCATAATAAAATTGTGGGTGGCAATAAATTGAATTTATCGCAATCCGGAGTAATAACATGTTTCTGGATCAATTTTTAAATGGATTTATTCTGTTACTTAAATAATATTTGTTCCTTCGCCATGGCATCGCAGATGATGAAATGAAGGGCATTGATGTAAGTGCAGAGATAAAAATTTTGAAGTAAAAAAAATGTAATATTAAAAATACATGCCATATGCAAATTAAACTTTCACAAAATTTTACAACTATCAATCCTTTTAGATGTAGGAATTCAATTAACATAATTAAAACGTTACCATCGTCCTAAAAGAAACTACGTTGATTTAAATTTTATCATGTGGTCCGTGTTGAAATTGTTAGTAATAAATCCTTAAAATGCACTTCTCTCAATTAAAAGGAGTCTGTCACAAAAATCAGTACTTAAATACGTTACGGATGTTGGTTAAAGTACTCAGTAAAAAATTATTTTTGAAATTAAATTATTTTTTGAGAAAAATATTAAAATATAACTTTTTAAAAATATGAAATTAACTTTTACGAAATTCCTGAATTGAATTACTTATTTTTTATCTACAGCGAAAAATGAACATTGGCATCTATAAAACCAATTTCGTGCTTTATTTTGAAAAAAAAAATTGTAGCTTAACGGTTAGATCAAGGGTGGTGAACCTCTATGGGCTAATGTGCCATTTTTTTAAGAAATGTCTACGGAGTATAGACGTGCCATCAAGTAATTTTGACTTGATTATTGGAAAAATAATAAAATTAAACACTAGCAACTCAAAACTATTTATTTGCTGCGAAAAAATACTGTACAGTAAGTAGTAAATGTTTTTAGCTATACGTGTAATTCAAATCAAAGTAGCATTAATGTAACTTCTGTTGTTGCAGATTAGGTGACAAATAACATATTAGGATTGCAGGATGTCACTTCCAGCAGAATGCATGCTGAAATGGAATCCTTTGCCAAACGGTTCCCAAGCGAAACTAATGTTTTTCATTTCTAAGAATAATGATTCGCAAACATAGGTAGATGAAAATATGGTGAAGATAGCTTGAGCCAATTTTTTCAAACAGTTAAACGCGTCTGGAATCAAATTCTAAGGGGCAGAGAAGTCATAAATTCCCGGTTTTGAACTATTTTGCCTATAGACTAGGTATATGGCAAGTATGTTTTTTCTGTTTTGTAGAGATTCATTTAAAAAACGAGTTTTGCAGAAATAAGTCTCCATATGGAGTTAAGGTATCCGACTACCCTAAAATTGTGAATTTTTTCAAAAATTGACAATTTTTTTTATAATTTTATTTTATAGACCATTTTATTAGCTTTATAAAACTACCACATTTATTATTTTCCGTCCACTAGAAAAAAAAACTGCAAGTGTTTTAGTAAAAGCAGATGCCATTACTTTAAGCAAGATGTCATACATTAAAACGCGTTTTACTCGAAATGTGTTGTTTTTTTTTTTTTTTTTTTTTGATAATGCTCAAACAGGGACAGCGATTGCTAAAAAAGTTTTCAAAACAATTAATTGAATTTTTTTGTGTATGTTTTGTATAATAATAGAAGTGTTTTAACCTTCAGTTTTATCAATCACTGTTTTATTACGAAACTTACAGTCCCTTATGCTAATATAATTACTGTTTTTTTAAGCAATTTCATAGAATAATTAAAATAAAGTACTCTAGTTTTTGTAAGAATTAAAATATCTTTTATTCTGAAGGTCATTTCAAAAATGAATAATATAGCAACACATCAGAATTGAAAATTTGTTTATAAACTTTTGGTACAGAATGGGTCACGTTTATGTTATTTTTTTAAAGTTTTAATCATTTTTTTCCAATTCATTAATAACGATTTCTTTTTCTCTTCCTAATTTTAGCATATTTTTCTTAAAATGTACTAAACAAATCTAAAAACCACAAAAATAATCTCCATATCTCTATTTTTTTTTAAAAAAAGTTTTCGCAAGTAGTCGGATACTTGAAGAAAAAATAAGTGTTAGAGAAAAATCGTTCTTGAACTTATAGATTTACATACCTGGAAAGTGACAGGCATGTTTCTTTTGTCCATACAAAAAACGAAGCCTCAGAAATTTACTTATGAGGGGAATTTGGGTGGGGTGAAGGGTGAGTTAGCATTATAAATAAATTTTTTTTTTAGAAATTCAAATCCCGTGGTTTTTTAAATATAGAGATGAGTACAATAAGGCTTTTGTGTGTGTGTGAATCCAATACTCATTAATCACGAAATCTCCTAAGCAAGCTCTCCTACGAACTTGAAATTTGGTGAACAGGGTTTTTTTTTGTTGCTGTTGTTGAGTAAATATCCACTAAGAACGGGTTTTTATGAAATCGACTGGAAAAGGGAGTTGTGGGGCACAAAGATAAAGTAGTTGTTTTTGAACTGTTAGACCTGCAGAGAGACTTGAAATTTAGTAATCATGTTTTTGTTATTGAGTGCGCTTTACATTAACCTACGACCAAAGGTGTTGCTAAGGTTTAAGGGGGCTTATATATATATACATAAAAATTTCCGTTTACGAACTGCCTATAGACTTGAAATTTGGCAAGTAAATTTATTTGTTGTATAGAAATCTTAATCTTTTATCTTTGAAAAACGGGTTGTGGCCGCTTTGGCCGAGTGGTCTAGGCATCGGATCATGGCTAGCGTGTCATGAGTTCGATTCTAGTACCACTAAAGACCCGCCGTGTAGGGGAGCGATGCACGTTAAATCTGTCAAGAACTCAAACGTCCTCCAATTGGTGTGGTGTGGTAGTTAGGAGAGGGGGTGCCAGCTCAGGTGTTGCCCGCGTCACTTGACCATGGTTCAAAATTACGCGGACCGTCGCCAAAAGCCCTCGTGTTGCTAATATTCACTTACTCACTTAAAAAACGAGTTTAACGGAAATTCACAAATCATCGAGAAAGTTACAGGGGCTTATGAATAAATATTCTCGTTTTGGAACTATTTGATATAGAGGCGTGTGAAATTTGACAAGCATGTTTCTGTTGCTGATGTCCACTAAGATCATTTTTAGTGGAAATCTTACTCCGAAGTTAATGTTGTTGCGATTACTGAGGGCTTACAGATGACGAAAAACGTGTTTTTTTTAACTAATAGAACCCCAGGCTTGAAATTTGATAAGCACGTTTCTTTTGTTAAGTAAAGATCCACTGAGAACGGGTTTTGCGAAATCACAAATCCCTAGAGTGATTACGGGGGAGTAAAAAATAGACATTAATTTTAAGAATTCGTCTTTTTTGAATAAACAAAGTGGGATATAAGAATGTTTTTCGATGCATATACAAGTTTAATGGTAAGACCGTATATCAATATCTAAACAAAACAGTATATATATTTGTACAGCCTCATGGAATCCTCAGGAAAAAGGTAAGGTAACGAAGCTAGTTCACGTATGTTGCTCGATACTGCATCAAATATACCGCGCAGAAAAATAACTTTCTCTAATTGTCAATAAATAAATCCTTTTTAAATAACCTTTACTTGGAGAATGTCTTTTATCTCCTTATATAGCTTCGAAATCTAATGTATGAGAATAAGAAAATTTCTCGCGAAATTTTTTTGAGAGGTCAGTGACTTCTCGACCAATACTTCTTTCCTTTTGAACATGGAAAGTTCGTCACTAATGAAAACTGAAGCCAATTGTGCCCATAATAAATCGCCAATTCTGCTGTCCCTTCAGATCGAAGATATCCATCATGTTCTATCTGGAGCTGCACGTGATGTTGACTTCTCCTTTTACCCCTGTCGATAAGCGAAAGCTGTTGCGGAAGGATTAGAACTGGTGACCATTGGCATCTCTGGCGCAAGTCATCAGTTATTTCTGGGATTTCTGCTGCCACAGAGCAGGTGGACTTGACAAAGGTTCTGGAGAGATTGTTAATAGTTCAAAAGAAATGTCACAGGAAGTATGCTCAACTTTTTTTAAAAAAAGAAAAACGTGTTTGTAGAAGAAAACTATGTTTTTCTTTTCAAGTAGTTTATGATCTGATGTTATGTACAATGTTGTCGATTTAGCTCGTTTGAATTTTTTTTTTTTTTTTTTTTTTTTTTTTTTTGCTTTCTTTTGTTTTTTGAGCTTTGAACATTTGAATCAAGGATTGGGCTGCAAGATTCTGGGCAATACATATCCAAAGAGATTTCAGCAAATGAAATATTAAATTTGATAATCACATTAAAATTAACTATTGTCCGAATAAGAATTGCGGCCGCGGTGGCCGAGTGGTCTAGGCATCGGATCATGGCTAGCGTGTCATGAGTTCGATTCTAGTACCGCCGTGTAGGGGTGCGATGCACGTTAAATCTGTCGAGAGCTCAAACGTCCTCCCGTTGTTTGGTAGTTAGGAGAGGGGGTGCCAGCTCAGGTGTCGTCCGCGTCACTTGACCATGGTTCAAAATTACGCGGACCGTCGCCAAAAGCCCTCGTGTTGCTAATCAGTGCGACGTTAATATCCTCTCACTCACCCGAATTAGGATTAATTAAATTGTCTATTTTTTTAAAAATTCCATTTAATAAAATATACTATACAAAAACAAATTAATGACTGGGTTTTTAATTCGCTATTTATGCGAAGAAGTAAAGTATTTTTAAGAAATGTGTGTTCCGAATTCTGATTTCATATTTTTCAAATTTATTCATACTTTATTTTTAAACTACATAATATGTACATTTATGGGCACTTATTACTAAATTAAAAATACAATGAGAGAGAAAAGAGCTGCATCTAACAAACCTACGCATCGAATGAAGTTTTATTAACAATTGAGTAAAGCTCTAAACTAGGTGAAATATGTGGCTGAATACAGGTAGACTCTATACGTTATTTTTTCTTTTTAATAAAGTTAAGTTGCTACCCCCCCCCCCCCACACACACACCAAATTCTCTGTGAAGTAATGGTACAGAGATAAAAATTCTTCCACGTTTACAGTTTAGCTTTGTAATTCCAATTTATGTCCATTTTAAGCTTGTTCTTTTGGTCTAGCTGATTATAGTTTTAATTTGGCTAAAAGACAAATTCGTTTAAGGACATGCTTAGGTTCATTGATTGTCTTGGGAAAAACTTAACAAAAATACCAAATGCGGAAATTTTGCTTCCAGGTATAAGACGAAGGGGAAATAAATTGAAAGTAAAAAAGCTTTTTTAAAACAAGCTTTTATTTAAATGCGCTAAAAAGAATAAAATAAATTTTTCTTTAAAATTTTTTTACTATCAACTTATAACGTAATTACACAATTTATATGATATAAAAGCTTGTCGCAAGTTTAAAGCACTCTTACTTACTTAATTTGAAAATTTTAAGAAATTGAAATCAATCAGATCAAGTTATTTAATTTACTTGTTTATCTGCAGAGGTAAATCTCAAGACAAGCTTTTATATCATATAAATTGTGTAATGACGTTATAAGTTGATAGTAAAAAAAATTTAAAGAAAAATTTATTTTATTCTTTTTAGCGCATTTAAATAAAAGCTTGTTTTAAAAAAGCTTTTTTACTTTCAATTTATTTTTCACTTTTTAGTTATCACTCGACAGGTTTCTTAGTCTGTTCATCTCATTCAACGCATCATTGTTGCTAGGTGTTAGCCGGTTATTTTCGAACAGTCGAGCTAAATGAATTCTCGCAAAAAGAGTACCAGACGAAAAACACAATTTTTTCTTAAATCCGTAAATTTTAAGCAATTCTTTCAATCTTCGTACAGATCTTGGGTAATATTATCCTACACACGAAAAAAAGTTTTATGAGATTTTCTTCATAAATGACGAAGTTATTAAATATTAAAATGTTGAGTATTTTTTGAAAAATCGTAAAAAAAAAAAATTTCGATATTTTATTTTTTAAATGACTGATTCTAAAAGAGCAAATCATAAGCTGTTTTAGTACGGAATGTCGATTCATTTAAACAAAAAAAATTCAATGCGCGTCGATTTAGACATTATTTTCATAAAAACGCATCAATTTTGACTTATTTAAAAAAAAATCGTAAGAAATACAAATATTATTTTGTAAAAAAACATTATACCGTATCGGACGAAATAAATGATCTTTCCGATTCTATAATTATTTTTTGTCTGAGCTTCATAGATTAACCTCTTAAGCGGTCAATTTTTTTGACCAAAATTTTCCCAAAAAAAGCCCATTTTTTAACTGCATGTAACTAAGCATAATAATTAACAGAACGCGTGAAAATGGAAGATTTTTATTTTAATCTCCGGTTTAAAATTTACTCACCTTTTTTTATTTATAATTTTTGAACACAAAAACCCTTAAATGTTTGCTTTAATAAGTACATTTTGCGTACTATGAAGAATATTTCACATACATCTTAAAATATATTTTCTTCCATTTACCAAAAAATTTATGTTCAAACTCTTTTTCATACGATTGATAGGATTTCATGTGTGTGTGTGCATATTTATAGCACACACAATATGAGAATAGTGTAACACTAAGTCATATTCCAATGGGGATAGAGATAAATATCGACTTCTTGGATTATCTATACATTTTCCTTTTCTTAGGCAACACATTGTACATTGCCTTGTAATCCCTATTCTTTATCCAATATTTTCAAGAATATATATTCTTGCCTTCAGTGAAAAATTCTCACCTTCACCACTACCAAATTCTGAATGAAGAGTAGTTCAGTACCATGGACAAACTCTCTCTCTGCATCTCCTAAAGACACACATACTAATAACCTTATTATAGGAATAAAAATGTCTGTACAAATAAAATAGAAAGAAAAAAATTTCGGTGCCTGTACAGCGGACGGGAAACCGGTTGTGGCTAACTTTAGTAGCCCGTAAGGTGTACGGGCAAACCAGTTAAGGGTTAATTTAGAATTTCTATAATACTCCATCTCAGTTTAACTTGCAGCGTTGAGAAAGGTATACATGTACCAATCT